>CM049807.1:7768818-7979195 GCA_027422405.1 Ptychobarbus kaznakovi | reverse complement strand
TTTGACACAAATATTACATTGATACAATTGGCAGACACGTCTATTAAGTGACTTGCGCTGCATTCAAGCCTGTGAGATCATTTATCATTTCACTTTCAAAAATAAAAATAAACCCAGTGAGAAACCAAAACTGATTTGTCGTGATGAAAACAACTGGCAACACAAAGTTAGAATCACTATAACCAACGTTTCAAAGTAAAATACAGCCTAAAAAGGGTGTACTTGTGTATGAGTCGATGTGCCTAGCTGGAGTGGAGGTATCACACATTCCAGGACACATCAACAAGAACGCTCAGAGCAACAGGAGAACAATGTCACACAAAAGATCAATAGCCATATCCAAGATATGCCATCCTGCCCTTCAGAACAGCTTTTATATGGGTAAAGAGTCTCTTAAGAACTGCAACACCTTCGCCATTTTTCCACATGAGTATTGTCTCAACTTCAATGTGACCATGTGAATTTATAGCAGCCCAACGCTGATTTCAATGAGAGGCTCTCCATTTCTTACTCTCATTCGACCCCACGCTGCCTATCTTTTCATTCGCTGAGTGGAATGGGGGCAGGGAGGGGCACAATACCTCGTACAGCTTCCACAAAGACTGAACACTTCCAGTTCAGATGTCCTGTTGTTAGAGAAGAACCATATTTTTAACCCAATTCCAAACCTTCATACCTTCCATACTGGAATCGGTAGCAACCTGTGTGTTTCTCATACCAGATCATTCAGAGACCAAATTTGATTCAAGATTCAAAGTGAAAACATTCATAAGAATCTCTTAAAAAAAAACTGACAGGAAAATGCTTTTTTTCCAATCACTAAACTTTATTTGATTTAATGCAATTCTCTATTTAATATCTATTGAAACATTAGTAAAATTGATATGAAATAAAACTGAAATCAGAAACCATGTAACCAAGTTGTTTAAAAGGAAAGTTGCATTAGGACTAAGATGTGCATTCAAATTCAAAGTGATTATTTTTGATGTACATGCATTACCTTTATTTGCATGCTCAGAACTAGACACTGTCTGTTTGGAATTGTTGTGGATATTGATGTATGTTAGGTGTAGCTGCTCAGTTTAGAAGGGTGTGTATGAAAGGCAGCGCATCTACTCCACCCCGTGGGAAAGAGCGGTAGCTGCAGTGTGTGTGTGTGAGCAGTTAATGGTGCATGAGTGATCTATTGAACCCTGTCCAGCCCCCTGCTGCAGGTCTCACCACATCATATAGGTCACCTCCACTATGAGCCTTTCATTACAACTGTCAAAACTGATTTATCATAAATAACTCTTTAGAATACACTTTGAGGGTAGGGGAAATTCTCAGATCTCAGAACATAATATGTATTATATTTTGACTTTATGGGGATTCTAAGACCGTTATATATTAAATGTCCTACTTATAGGCTATGTATACATATTTATTTTATGCATTTAGCAGACACTTTTTATCCAAAGCGACTTACAGTGCATTCAGGCTTTATATTTTTAGTCATTATGTGTTTCCCTGGGAATTGAACCCATGACCTTTTGCGCTGCTAACGCAATGCTCTACCACTGAGCCACAGGAACATATGAGTCTCTTATGCTGCATTTATTTAATAAAAAAAAACTTTAAAAGTAAAAACAGTACTTTGAAATATACAATTTAAAAATGTAAGATGTTATTACATTTTAAAATGCAATTTATTCCTCTCATGACAAAGCTGCATTTTCAGCATCATTACTCCAGTCTTCAGTGTCACATGATCCGTCACATGGTGCGAAGGGGTGGAACATTTCTAGTCAAATTTAGGAAGCTTTCCAAAAAAACCTGGATGGTTTGATTTCTGGAATGTTTCCGAAATTTACTGGAAATGTTCTATCTTTTTGCAACTCGATTCAGAAATCATTCTAATATGCTGATTTGATGCTCAAGAAACATTTCTTATCAATGTTGAAAACAGTTGTGCTATATTCTGTGGAAAAAGTGATTAAATTGTTTAAACAGGATCTTTGATGAAAAGAAAGTTCAAAAGAACAGTATTTATTTACAACCAAATTAATTTGTAACAATGTCATTTTTATTTCCCAACAATTTGCTGGGAAGGTGTGTTTTTTTTATTCTTAAATGATTGCTTCAATAAAAATATATATAAAGACTTCCTATATACATTTCAAGAGGGCAAAGAGTTTAGTCAATATATTGGTTGTTTTCTTATCTGTCCTCCAGACTTCAAGATGAAACTTCCCTACGGAAAGAAGCAGAGAACAACCTCAACACCTTCAGACAAGTAAGGAGCACTCCCTTCCCGTCTCATTCACGGATCATGAATAAGTTATCATATTGCTGTCATGAATTTGACTTTTGATTCCAGGATCTGGATGAAGCAGCTCTGAACCGCGTCCAGCTGGAGAGGAAGATTGATGCTCTGCAGGACGAAATCAATTTCCTGAAGAAGGTCCACGAGGAGGTGTGTTATCTCTCCCACTCTCTCCACACTTTACCTCCATCTGTTAACTTTATCCCTGTCTCCTTTCATTTTACTCCAACTGGCATATCTGTCTTAAATCTGTTCATTTAACCTGGCTTTTTGTAGCTATATCAGATTCTGATGTGCCCAAACAGATTACATTTTAAGTCCTAAAGATCAGGGCCCGTATTCTTAAAGACTCTAAGAATACACTCAGAGAGCTCCTAATTTAGCTTAAACATTTCTACATATGAATCTTAGTTTAAGAGTGATTCAGGACCAATCTAAGAGCAACTCTGAGCGAGGAAAAGAGAAAAACGTTTATCTCAGTGAGGAGGCGGGGCTGACCCCGTTGCTAGGAATGACACAGTCTTTTGAAGACTGTGATTGGTTGGTTGTCCAAGAAGGAAATAAAAGAGCACTTTTAGGGTCTATTATAAGCCCTCACTTTGAAATTACATGCATAATTTTTCCTGTTTTACCGTACTCTCTCTCTCACACAGACACACACACACACATTATATATGCATATATAATCTTAATTTTTTATTTACCATGCTGTTATACTTAACACATTTTCAGGAAATGAACAGCGACATAATACAGTTCTGAAAGTGCTAAAGATGTTTGTGTGATCACTTTGCTTATAGAAGGTTGTGACAGATCCAAATCATCACTGCTGCATAGTTTTTCCAGTTGCCAAATATGTTAATGTAGAGATTACGTCCATTTCTGGTGCTATGGCATTTCTGCACGGTGTCAGAGATGTTAGTGTGTCTCAAATCAGATCGGTCACAAACATGATCCCTGCGCGATCTAATGTGTGGCTTCTTATTAACTCACTGTCATGCATTGTGTGCAACACATTTTTTCTTCCTCTTCGTGTTTCGTCCATTTTCTCCCCTGCTAAAGAAACTCTTAAGCCTCTTAAAAGTCCTCATTCGTACTCCTAACAATTTTGGACATTTAGACCTCTTTTAAGGGTTAAGATGCTTTCTGAATAACTTTTTTCTTTACTAGGATCTTTTCTTTAATTTTAAGAGGAATCGCCCACATTTCTAAGAATTTTCTTCGAATTTTGTTACTAGGAGCAACTCTTAGCACTAAGATTGTTCATGAATACAGGCCCTGATGAGATCAGACACCATTATATTCACCTGTAAACTTCTCTCACTCCTTCACCCTTCTTCCTTACTCGGTGTAGGAGATGAGGGAGCTTCATGAGCAGCTGATGGCCCAACAGGTTCATGTGGATATGGATGTGTCTAAGCCAGACTTGACCACTGCCCTGAAGGAGATCAGAGCTCAGTTTGAGACCATGGCCACCTCCAATATACAGGAGACTGAGGAGTGGTATCGCTCAAAGGTTACACACACACACACACACACACACACACACACACACACACACATTCTCTTTAGTGGATTTTCTCTATTAGAAGATTTTAAGTGCGAATTGTATTTGTAATATAATGTAATATAATAAAATGTTTCTACACCTTTTTAAAATAATAAATAAATAATACTAATTATGATTTATTTCATTAGTTTGTTGATCTGACTGATGCAGCCAACCGTAACGCAGAGGCTCTGAGACAAGCTAAGCAAGAGGCCAACGAGTATCGTCGACAGAACCAGGGCCTGACCTGTGACCTGGAATCTCTTCGTGGATCTGTAAGTATTCACCAAACTTATTCAGAACAACAATGACAAATTCAGCCATGACTGTAGAGCGAAGTACTTGACAGCAAAGTCATCATCCTCTCAAAACCATTTCAATCTTCTCACTCTGTCTTTAAGAACGAGTCCCTGGAGCGTCAGCTGCGAGAGGTGGAGGAGCGTTTCGCCATAGAGTCGGCCGGTTACCAGGACACTGTGGTCCATCTGGAGGATGAGATCCAGATGCTGAAGGAGGAGATGGCCAGACACTTGCAGGAGTACCAGGATCTGCTCAATGTAAAACTGGCTCTGGATATTGAAATTACCACCTACAGGAAGCTGCTCGAAGGAGAAGAAAGCAGGTGATGAGAGGAGAGAAATGGCATCGGCCACAATAATTAGAGGAAATAAATTCAAATATGATTAAACAAATATCTTCCACCTCTTCTAGAATCACTGTTCCAGTGCAGAACTTCACCAACTTACAGTTTAGAGGTGAGTGATTCATCATCCAGTAATCCTGCTTGAATCAAATGTCTTTGTTTAATCATTTGTGTGTGTGTCTGTGTTTTGGTAGACACCAGCTTTGACACTAAGCTGACTCCTGAGGCACATGTGAAGAGGAGCATAGTTGTGCGAACCGTTGAGACTCGTGATGGAGAGGTAAACACTTGGAGGCGTTCGTCATCAACCTTTAAATATTCAAAAAAGTTTTTGACACCCAGTTTACATGAATACACATCTACGTCATCACCAGCTGATGACAACATTTTCTTTTCCAACAATCTCACAAAAGAATTAAATGAACAATTCCTTCATTCATTTTATTAATTGATTCATTCTTTCATATATTGCATTGAAGCAGAAATGTCCACAATTTTGGGCCAAACATCAAACTTGATTGAGGACCATGGGCCAAAAGGAAATGTTGCATTATATCTAAAACTGTATTATTTTAGTAACACTTTACAATAAGGACCCATTAGTTAACGGTAGTTAATAAAAATCTAAAATAAAAATATTCATTGTTCATTCATAATATTTTAATATTATATTTATATGTTGAAATGAACATTAACTAAGATTAATACATGGTCTAGAAGTATTTTTTGTTAGTTCACATTAAAGGGATTGTTCACCCAAAAATGAAAGTTCTGTCATTACTCGGATTTCATCAAAAATATCTTAATTTGTGTTCCAAAGTTGAACAAAGGTCTTATGGGTTTCGAACGACATGAGGGTGAGTAATTCATGACAGAATTCTCTGGGTACAAAACTGTCCCTTTAACTACTGCAGTTAACTAATACTAACACATTTTGTAAAGTGTTACCATTTTTTTCAACCAATTTTACTTCGATTCTCTAGATTTCAATGAAAAACCCAGCTGATGAAATGAAAGGTCATTAACTGATTTATACTTAAATCAGCCAACTGTAGCCTTGGGCATTTCTGCATTACAGATTTGTATATATATATATTATTTTGTTCATTGTTTTCTGTTTCAACTAAAACTAACCTATGCAATCTCTCTTTCAAAGATCATTAAGGAGTCCACCACGGAGAGGAAGGATCTGCCGTAATCAGTCTCAGACACTGGATTGGATGCAACTGAAGAGTTCATCACTAACGCTTCTGGATGCTGTGATCAAATATGTGATTTCTTGCCAACTTTCCCTGCTTATTCTCTCCTAGTTTATATAGTTCCTGGGAACTATATTCAGTTATATTAGCCACTATAAGCAATAAGAAACTGCTTTTGATCTCTTTCTCTCCCTGGGATTCTCTCTTTATCTTTTTTTATTTGTGGCAAAGAGTCTTTGCATGATATTAGACTAGTTTATCGTCGATTGTGCCATAAAAAGTCATGGTTGGACAGATGAAAGTAGAAAGTATAGAACAAGATGTAGCTAGTGGTCAGACCGGGTGCACGGGAATATAGTATTTTGTCAAGCACAAACTGTAGAGAATACATTCTGAAATGTAGTGTAGTCTTTATGTACTAGATGAAGGAGAGCGGGATTGAAAGTTTTGAATCTAAATGGTCAGTATTAATGCAAGGTAGAAGGAAAGTATAACATAAAGGTCTTGTGAAGGTTTTAAAGGAATGATGGATTTTGTCAGCGGTGCTATATGAACATTTTACCCCACGTTTTCTCTCTTTCACTGTGTATACACACAGTTTTTGCAAAGTAGCTAACTAAAGCATCTCTATGGACCCAGGTTAAAATGCTTTAAAATGCTTGTTGACTGTTAATTAACCTGTGGAAAACATATTAATAGTACATTTTAATCAACAAAAAACAATCTCTTACTAAACTCATGTAAACATCTGACATTTTGTTTTAAGGTGCAGTCTTATTTTCCATTGATCAATGACATTTTGGCGAATTCCAATCATGTCATTAGGAATTTGTGTGATACGGAGTTTCCCATGCAGATTGTGCTCATGTTCAAGTTTGCAACATGAATTCCTGCACTGACAAACAGGAAGCTGCTTGGTTTGAAAGTGCAGTTTTGCATGCAAAATGTAGCTGCAATTTGGCTAATGTGACTGTACATTTACTAAAAACTCATACTGTCAGGAAACACTGAACTCCGGTTTCAGCTGAGGAGGGCTAACTTTCACACTACTGCTGTATTCCGAATTGGATGTCACTTTATTGTGATGTCTAATATTGATACTAATAAAAAATACTTTTTATTTGGTAGCATGTGTTCTGTTTCTGGGCTTATCCACCTTATTTGCAACTCGGAAGTAAGATATTTTCTGTGAATGCGTGAGACATAGAAGGATGACAACTAAAAGAATAGTAAATTGCAGGAAACTGTAAAACTTTTTGTGCTGTGATTATAATTACAATATAGCGTTTGCAAAATGAAGCAGTTCAACTGTTTTTGTACAGCTAAAACAAGAGAAAAGCAGATGACACAGGAAGTCTAGTTGATAAATAAAGATAAAAATGGGAAATAATGCAATATTTAAACACTGCGTCGTCAGTTGAATGATTCAAAGTGACCGCATTTTGACTGGAAATGGCTCTTCTAACATGAAAATAGAACACATTTTATTGATGCTAAGATGCATCGACATGGAACTTGAAGTTCAGTATGTGGGTCAAAGTCATGTTGATTCAGTACTCCCAAAAGAGTAATTAGCTTGCAAATTGGGCTGCATCGGCCACACTGTTTGTTTATTTTTGCATGCCACATTTGTTCATCTTTTAGAAAGTCATAGAAACAGAGTAAATTAAAATAAAATAAAAACACTATTTGCTATAGTCTCCTATATAGAAGTAATTATTGCTATAATTTACTTTCCCATTCCAAACTCAGAAATGTAAAAAGTGTTCATTCTCACACTTTCTGTGACCCAGAGTTTGAAAACCACTGTTCTAACAGAATGGGCAGGAATTTAAATTTAATGGTTCAGACCCCATGTGTATGTAATGATTCATCACTCAGACTGGGATCCATTTGCAGCTTTATTAATAACTGAATCAGACAAGCAGAGGTCAAGACACAGATCAGGCAGAATGGTACGATAGACAGAGGGGTAAACCAGGGGTAGAGCTGAGATCGGGGCAGGCGGCGGTCAAACATGAACTAGGCGGGCGTGGGTCAGGGCAGGCGGCAATCCAAAGAACAATCGTCCGAGAGGTCAGGCACAGGTCACGAGGGTAGGCAGCAATCAAACAATAAACAAGGTAAGGCAAGATCTAAACACAAGGCAGTCCGAAATAAACAGGAGAAACGCTCAGTAATGTTCACCGGGGCAATACAAGACTTCGCAATGAGCCTGGGTGACAATGCTCTATAAATAGGCCAGGAAATGAGGAACAGGTGGGAAATGATGATTGTGACCAGGTACGGGGCTGATGGGAAATGTAGTGAAAAGGAGAGTCAGTACTCAGGTGATGGAGCCCTCTGCTGGCCCGAAGAGGGAGCTGCTGAGGCGCTCTCCATAACAGTGTATATAGAAAACCAAGTATGCTGAGAAATATGCCTTTCCACATGTCCCTGACAAAATCTGGGAACTTTTTTTAGCCAGCTGGGTAGATATCCTCAAAAAACACCATGCCAACAAATGTCCTAATCAAAACTCATGAAATACATTTTTTCAGAACATCAAACTTTGAGGTCCCTAAAATATTTCACAGCAATGCAAGGCATTCACAGAGGGGGGGATTGAGTTGACAGAACTTGGCTTGAGTTGAGTCCTATGTGAAGAAATTGGGGCATATTTGATGAGTCATTTGGAGCGTGGCAACTCTGGAACAAGGGCAACTGAGAGGCATAATTTCACACTGTCCTCACTGATGCACTTTAAAGAAGTGTTAAAGGCAAACAACACCTTAGATATCTGGAAAAGTGTACTTAGAACAATGTGTGATGCATAGTTTGATAGCATCTGGATGTTTAACTGGTTCCAAGTTAAACACTGCACTAAGAAATAAATCATTAGGCAGTTTGACTTATTTCTGGATCCAAGGATAATATGGGCATGAGAAACTCAGTAGAAAGTCCCTGCAGTACAAAACAAGGGGGATTTTGTAAAGATGCGATAGCATAACCAATTTGGGTTCCTCAAAGAACCTTTCAGAGAACAGTTCTTAAAATAAATAGAATATAAAGAATATCTGAAAAACCTTTTACTACTATAAAGAACCTCCTGTGCAGCTCAACTGTTTTTGTACAGCTAAAACAAGAGAAAAGCAGATGACACAGGAAGTCTAGCACATTCAAGTTACAAAATTCCACACCCGCTCTTACGTTAACAATAAGGTGGATAAAAGAGGACTTCTCAACATAAGCACATCGGTATTGCAGCTTATGGATTCTGACTGACTAATAATAACTTAAGACTGAACGAAATAGGAAGTGAAAGGGATCTTCTGTCACATGTGAACATGTCAAGGGGGCAGAAGGTTTGAGTGACAGGTATGTGTGACAGGGTCACTGATAGGGTGCGGATCCCACGCTTGGTTAGAAGGGATTACACTCGCTGTCGTTGTTAGGGTATGTTGACAGGGTAGTTAAATTACTGTAGAACTAGGTTTGCTCCTATATAAGGTTCCTTTGCAATGGAAAGTTTCCATTGATGTTTTAGTCTTCATGGAACCATAGATGCCAGTAAAGAACTATTATATATAGCCCACAAATCTAAGTGATTTCAAATGATCGTCAAACATCTGTTCACAACATGCCAGCTTGAATCTGGTCTGTGAGAGAACAAGATAAAAATCCCAGATACATTCCCCAGGTCTAATGAAGAGTGAAAGGAAGAGTGTTGGAAGACAAGCCTCTGCCATGCACATCAGACACCAACAGCACCATTGAAGGCTATGAAAAGATATCAGAGAGGTTCTTCAGGCTCTAATCAAACATCTCCTCCTATTTAATCTCAGTCTGACCCTCCAGCGCAGCTAACCTCTTTACTCAGGCACCCGGAGAATCTGTGCAAAGCACATCACAATCAGCTGAGCCTGTCACACAGTGTCAGACCGCTCCACAACCACCGCATTTCTGTCAGTTCATTCACACACAGCTTGAGACTGCTGTTGCCAGCAGTGAAACATTTGTTTCCTCTTAAAAATGAATGAGCTTAGTGTGGAAGGTGAGAGTGTATGAATATTACTGGACGTGTTTGATATCAGTACCTGTGGAACATATGTGAGTGTGGAATCATGTGAGTGAAGATGCAGCTGTTTTGGGATACTGGAAGTATGTGGGACAGATAAAACACTTCAGTGGTGGTGTTCTCATTTGGCTAGTCACCGACGGGGGATTTTCCATTCTGAGATCTTACTGAAACCACTAGAGAGGTGATATATAGAGAGAGAGGAGCGAGTGAGAGAGAGATCACGCTGTTATTTAGGCTGATGAAGAGTGTTTATATTGCAGTTTTTCTATCATATTTATCATGGCAAAGCTAAGTAATTTAATGGTGCATACGACTTCAGTGAGTTCATAAAGCTCAATTAAGTTTGAATGAAAAAAATGAGTGACCAAAAATTGTGTGTTTAAAAAATATACATATACAGTGTATAGAGAACCAGTGAGTTATGTTGAAATGCTTTTTATTTGCAATAGGCACAATGACTAACACATAGGTGGATGACTTGTCACAATAACCAGACACATCCACACTTTTCATTTAGCTATACTTTAACTTTGTGTGTGTGCACTTGATTGAAAAAGAACCATAATTCATTTATTTTATGTTGGAATTACCTGCTATGTTGTGTTTATGCAGGCTTGTTTAAAGGCTTGTTTAGACAAATTATATTATAAAGATAACTATAAATTCAAATACAGAACTATAGAAATCCATGGCAAATTATGTATTGTATTTGAATTTAGGCCTATTTGTCTTTCCATAAATGGGAGGTGTTGGCAGTGTTATCTGTTTGTATTTTATCTTTGAACCTCTTGAATTTTCTTTTATCTAACTTGAGGGCTGTACCATGTACCATGCAATGTTTTCCACTATATCTACTTACTGGATGCATTTGATGCCTGTATGTCATTGCCAGTAGGAGTTTTGGAATGGGTTTCCTTCACAATTGCTTAACATTTCTTTAAAACGCTGTATAATGTTCAGTAACAAAAGCATACTGTACCAAACATATTTATTTGGGCTATTTAGTGAGTTTGTTTGTTAGTTAGTTCCAGTCCTCTAATTTGATTGGTCGATATGAACGCGACATACATTCACGTCAGTAAGAAGATATTTTGAAGAATATTGGTAACCAAACAGTTGCTGGTCCACATTGACTTTGGCAGTAGGGAACACTGTTATATTTTGTTAACTTGAAAGGCTATTTAACTTAAGTTATTTCACTTGAATTGCATAGAAAAGGACCTATACATTTCTAATAAAGTTAAATTACTGGAGAGATTTAAAGTCATTTTATCAATAATACAGAAATAAACATTAGCAAAACAATATTTTGTTTTAAATAAAATTTCTTTAATTTAAAATTAAAAAAATACTTTTGCATCTGAACTTAACGTAAAACTTAATTTTTTAACTAAATGCAAAAGCTGAATAATCAATCAAAGTCTACTGATTAAGCAGTGAAATAATCGACGACTAGCCGATTATCGTTCTAATAATCGTTAGATTAATCGATTATCAAAATAATCGTTTGTTGCAGCCCTAAGTACCGAAGTGACACCACTGTGTTACCACCCCTAATATTATAGTATCTCACACACACACACACACAACACACACACACACACACACACACACACAACACACACACACACACCACACACACACACGACAACACACACACACACACCACCCCACACACACACACACACAAACACACACACACACCACACACACACAACACACACACACACACACACACACACACCACACACACACACACACACCACACACACACACACACACACACACACACACACACACACACACAACACACACACACACACACACACCCAACCGTTGGATGTTTATGGAACCGTGAATTTTGTGCCCTACACCTACCCTACACCTAAACTTAACCGTTACACCCCTAATATATATAGGCTATATATTTCACACACACACACACACACACACACACACACACACACACACACACACACACACACACACACACACACACACACACACACACACACACACACACACACACACACACACACATTTGTGTCCTCACACACACACACACACACACACACACACACACACACACACACACACACACACACACACACACACACACACACACACACACACACACACACACACACACACACACACACACACACACACACACACATTTATGCACTGTTGTACATTTCTAAATACCTTAAATGTAAATGCTATTATGGCAGTTAAAGGTTGCCTAGTCTGGAAATGTAGTGCTCGTTTGTGGACTGTATCCCACTAGGACATACCTTTCAGAGCGATAAACGCTCTCTGAGAGAGAGAGAGAGAGAGAGAGAGAGAGAGAGAGAGAGAGAGAGAGAGAGAGAGAGAGAGAGAGAGAGAGCGCGCGCATCTGTCTTCTGTCAAAAGTGACAGCTGTGTCCACTGCCTCCTCTGTGAACGCAACGTTCCATTATTCCACAATGAGCTTCATCAGCCGAGCCGCACGCTGCCTCTGAGGTGTCGGGTGTCTTTGTGCTGGCTTTGGTTGTTCTTCTCTTTTTGTTTCAGAACAGGTTACATATTTCAGGGAGCACGTCAGTGCGTTACCATTTAATCTGACGGCGCGAGAGTTTCGAGTCTCAAAACTGCAACATTTTGCTTCCATTCAAACGCGCTTTCTTTGAATTTGCATTTCAACACGGCGACTTCTCACTTACTCGAGGATCCCACAGGCATTCGCGTGTCATTTTTGTTTAATTCCTGGATTATACCCACTTGTTTCCTTGACAATGCGTTCGACTTCTAGATTGTGCTCTTTTTGACTTGCTCGCTCGTCTTTGAAAAAGAGACAGAACGAGAATAAGAGGGCTCTTACATCTGTCCACGCGTGAAAATGCCTGTACGCCGGGGACACGTCGCTCTCCAGAACACCTATCTGGACACCATCATCAGGAAATTCGACGGGCAAAGTGAGTTTCAAAACTTTTTATTTCCTTTCTTTGGGTTGGAAGATAATGTATAACCAGAAACATGCTACTGTAGTCTAAAACATTAGATATAGCATTGCTTATTGTTGTTATTGATTATTGATAAATCGGGGTCGTAATGCGCTCGTGGGAAACTGTCAGAGAGCAGTCATTGAAGTGTGAACTGAAGGTCAGTCATGTGTAGTAGCCTATCAGTCAGAGATTTGATTTGCATGGCAGTTGATCATCAGGTGAGAGCAAATCAACGGACCCTGCTGATTTTATTTACCTTATGCAAATGGAATGGAACAACTAATCTATCACTGATATGGAAAATTGCTAACAACCATCTGTCCTTCTGTTTTTCCATTCTTCTCTGTATGTGTGCGAGCGTGCACGATTGTTTTTATGTATCTCGTGCACCTGCTTTGTTCATTCAATCATGTTTTCGGATTTTACACTGTGGAAAAAAAAAGTGCATCACACATAATTACATCTCCTTAAGATCAGTAATATCACCCTGTGTTCCATTCGGAAGGGCTCATCCCTATGTCCTAATCCCTTCAAAGGGTTTACCCTCTGGAGTGAGAGCTTCGAAGGATTGAAGGGTGTAGGGGACCAAACAACTGTTTCTTGAAGCCCTTCTGCGTCATCATAGGGAGGCGCTGTCATCATGCAAAGAATCTGCACATAGGATCATGGGGGCCCGAAGTGTCCATCAGCTATACCTTTCGATAACCGAAGGGCCGTTTGAAGTGGCTTGTTTTGAGCACTTCGGTTTGGAACGACACTTCAATATGGCGGCCATGACTGTTTTCACTCTGAAGTGCCCTTCAGAGGGTGATATATCCCATTTGGAACGCACTGTCAGTTTTCATTTCATTTTAGTGTATATTATTTCACCACATTGACCTGTATACATAAACCTTCGCACTCTCTATTTGAAAGTCTACAGGAAGAGGCATTTTAAAGAGAATGAGGAGTTACGTCACATTCTTTTCACTCCGCGTTGCATTTCGGGAAGGCGCCGCCATATTAGCAGGATATGCTGTCCGTTTCCATGGTTACTTCTCATTCTTTACACGGATAACTGCTTATCTTTTGTTTAGTTTTTTCTTTTAAGCTAAACAATTCTTCATTCTTCATTGTATCGTTTGCAGGGAAGAAAAGTTAATTTATCGCAGTGCATAATAATTAGATTTTTTTTCTTATGTTGATCTGATTACCGTGAAGACAGGGTCACCTGCTGGACGCTCGCTGCTGCTTCAGCCATCATATTAAATTATCCAAATAAAAGTGTGTTCAACGAGCTGACAGAAGTCAATCTATTTCTTTGTTGGAAACTTTTAAATGACAAAGTATAATTGTTGTCATAATTAATATTTATTTTTCCATGGCCACGGAGGAGAGCAGAGATTGTGGGTCACATTCAGCGAGTATTTTTATATTTATGTCAACAAATGGCATGCAAAATCAAATCCCTAGGAGCTTGTGAACAGTTTTATTGCATTTTAAAAGGTTAGTTTAATGTACTAAGACAGTGATGCTAAAAGACATGCAGGTGAGCCAGAATATTAACGCGACATGTTTAAACGTTAAGTGTTTTCCTCCCTTTAGAAAACCGTAAAGCAGAAAGCGCTTATGGATTAAGACAGTGATATTTAAGGATGTACAGAATGTGGTCTTTTATTATCACTGTCTCTGTGCATTAAGCGTGTTCTTATGAGAGGAAAATAGTTAACGTAAATAAACACGTTGCGTTCACATTTTGAGTTGTGTATCTGCACATAGAACGCTTTACAATTTTGTCTTTATCACTGTCTTGGTACATTAAGCCACTTTAAGCATTTTAGAAAGTGCCCTGTTCAAGTTCTGCTTATTCACAAGTCTAGTGAGAGTCATACTAGCAAAGAAGGTAACGTTAATTATTAAACCAACAAAATCAAATCTTTCAAAAAACACAGAGAAATGTGATTATTTTACTGAGTGAGAGGCAGTGGATTTAATCAATGACTAACAGAGTTACTATTCAACATCTTCTCCGCGACTTGCTTCCTTTGGTGTTTTTTACAAAATACATACTATTTTATCCAGTTTTCTCTCAGAACGATGATATGAGTTACTATTGCAATTCTCGACACAGCATGATTCAAGATGGCATACAATGACATAGAATGGTGACATTTTTCATGATGACATTTTTCTGTGGCTCAGTGGTAGAGCATTGCGTTAGCAACGCAAAGGTTGTGGGTTCGATTCCCAGGGAACACATACTGATAAAAAAATGTATAGCCTGAATGCACTGTAAGTCGCTTTGGATAAAAGTGTCTGCTAAATGCATAAATGTAAATGTAAAATCTAATTCTGCCTAAACTCAATGAAAGGCAGCGCTATCCTGCAAGTATGGCGGATAAACAAAGCAGTTTCCCAGAACTCAACGCGGCGTTACGTCACATTCTCATTCTCTATCAGAACGTTTCCACGGTTTATGCACAAGAGCCCTTTGACAAAATGTCCTTTCCAAATCCTAATCTTTACTCTCACAAAACTTAATCTGTATCCTTGCCATAACTAGGCCTACCCTAAATCTAGTCCTACTCCATAATAAACCCAGAGCCTGGATTAAATCTGCTCTATAAGGCCCTCGAGGGTTCTTCCAAATAACAAAGGTTATGTTATCTTAGTAAAAGTTTCTTTCAAACAACTGTAAATATAGGTTTTAGCAGGGGTTTTAAATGTCTTATTAATTATACTAATTAGTTAGTTTGCTAACTAGTAGCTGTAAGGAGCTAACAATAACAACAGTAAGCTGCTCGAGCGCTTTTCATTAGGAAGGTGGTCTGTCCATAAAGCATAACAAATAGGCTAATATTGTTTTATGTAGTGTGTTCCATTTTATTATAGATTTATTTATCACAAATATGTGAGAGGAATCTCTAGTATTTTATTTAAAAAGTCTCACATAGATGCTATTTCATAATTGGTGGCTCTAATGCTGACAAATTGCAGTCCTATATTTTGCATCGCATGAAACGAACAGATTTATCCCTGAAAATATACTTTACGTTTACATGTTATAAATATGTATTTAAAATATTTGTTTTAAATGATAAAACAAACTATAGGCCTAGTTGTCATCACAATGTACCTTTTAATCATGACCATTGCTTTGGCTTTGTACCTGTGTACACTATTCATAAGTCATATAAAAATTATGTAAAAGAGGACTTTATTTAAACTAGTTTTGTAATCTTTAGTTTCATAACTTTAGCCTGCTCATATAATCATTTGTCAGAGTATCTTCTCCCTCTTCTGCATGTATTAGTTCTCAGTGCTATTGCTGTGTCTTCATCCTGTAAGTACACATGAACCAGTTCATATGTGCCAGTTCATATGTGAACGTGAGGCTGCTGCTCCTTCCTTCCCTCGCTATCAGTTAAGGCTGAGTGTCATGTTGTGGCTGCTAGGCAACATCTAGTGCATTGTGTTCTGTTCCTGAAGTAAAAAGGCGATAATGAGTTTGATGCTGGGGGCATTAAAGTTCCTGTCACCAAACACAATTATCACTCAGAGATGAAGAAACATTACTGAGATTCAGAGATAAAAGCAGGCAGTTTGTGTGCTTGAAGGCTTGCACTCTTTAATATATATAATTTTTAGTTTGCTTTCTCTTCAGTTCAAAGCAGAATCTCTAACCGTCTTAAGAGCAAGCTGTGTTGCTCTGCACCTGTTGAAGCTGATGTGTGAAGCTCTTGCTGCAAAAATAGCACAGCTGCTAGCATATTTCCTGTTTATATCAAAGCAGTCGTCATAAATACAGAAAATGAGTAGTAGTACCATACAGGCAAAGGAAGGAGGAGGAAAGAAAAGAAAGACATAAAACAGAATAACCAAGTATGTGGATACGTGTTCAAGAGTTTTTTTTTTTTTTTGTCTTTTAAACCTGTAAAAAAACACAAAAAACAGACAGCTGTGGATTTTGAAAAATTCTAAATGAGAAAAGTTTCATAAAACTTTCTGTAAGTCACTAAAATTTTTATAAAATAATTTAGAAGAGTTTTCATCAGTGATTTCACACTTTTAGGTTGAACCCAACTATGCCTGTATTGAGGAGAACAATAGCTAAAACGAGTAGCTATACATTTATTATTATTAATAAATAACAACAATAACAATACCAAAAACTATAATAATAATATGATCTTTTGGCAAAAACAAAGGTATTTATATATATATATTGATTTGATATATATGTATTGAATTGATTTGTGTCTAAAGTTTTCCTGAGAAGTCTGTTATAGGCTTGTTCAGTGGCAGGTTCCATTGTGACAGCTTACTCCATAGATCAATAATGTGACAACATTCACAACCCACAAAAACTGTGTGTTAAAGGATTGGTTCACATCCAGAATGGAAATATCCTGATAATTTACTCACCCCCATGTCATCAAAGATGTTCATGTCTTTCTTGTCTTCAGTCGAAAAGAAATGAAGGTTTTTGAGGAAAACATTCCAGGGTTTATCTTCATGTAATGGACTTCAATGGAGGCCAATGGGTTGAAGGGTTGAAGCAGTTTCAATGCAGCTTCAAAGGGCTCTACATGATCTCGGCCCAGGAACAAGGGTCTTATCTAGCGAAACGACTTTCTTTGACTTTCTTTGCATGTTCGTTTTCTAAACAGTGGGTCGTACTTCTGCATACGTGACCTTTCCAATGTGATTACATAATCCGTGAGGTCAAGCTAGTGCAAAACAAAAATGAAGAAAATTAGCATTTGTTTTGCTAGATTAGACCCTTATTCCTCGGCTGGGATTGTGTAGAGCCCTTTGAAGCTGCATTGAAACTGCAATTTTGACCTTCAGCCTGTTGGTCGCCATTGAAGTCCATTATATGGAGAAAAATCCTGGAATACTTTCCTTTAAAAACCTTAATTTCTTTTTGACTGAAGAATGTAAGACATGGACATCATGGATGACATGGAGGTGAGTAAATTATATAATTATGAATTATATTTTTAAAAATGTTTTAACCCTTTGTTTCTTACTGGACCAGATCGTAAATTCCTGATTGCCAATGCCCAGATGAAGAACTGTGGGATCATCTACTGCAATGAGGGCTTCTGCCAGATGTTTGGATTCTCACGGGCAGAGATCATGCAGCAGTCCTGCATGTGTCAGTTCCTGGTGGGGCCGGGCACTATGAAGAGCGCCCTGGCACAGCTGGCACAGGCCCTGCTCGGGTCAGAGGAGCGCAAGGTGGAGATCCTGTACTACTCTAAGGAAGGTATACTGGGCTTAGCGAGATTTTCACTCACTTTTCACTCGCCCACGTGGGGCTGATGTTTTAATAGACATGAGCATATGCTAAATCTTTTCACCACCTCTTTCCATGCTGACTGCTACTTTCAGTTGTATGAGAAAGTGGTTTGGCATTGTGCTGACGTTCACATTATTACTATAGCAACCGACGCAGATACACCAGACACTGATAACACTGTCTGAACAGCACATTTAGTTTCATCAATACTAAACACGGTATGGAAAACAAAATCAGAATTGTGCTGTGTGAATAAAGCATAAATTAAATTAGGGTCTATTGACAAACCCAAACACAGGAAATAAACCAGTGTCAAACTATTTCCCATGTCTTTAATATGGCAGCTGTTTGAATAAAAACCCACCTTTTCCTTAAAAACAAAATGTCTTTTTGACACCACCTTTCCATCTATTCATTGTGTTTTCATTGTTTGTTTATTCCAGAGGATGTGCATTTGCTGTAGTTTGTAAGTCAATTTTAAAAGCTTTTTGTTGTCAGATATTAAATAAATTATTGAAATGTTATTTTTTTACAGGTTTCACCCCTTTTAAGTATATTGTTTTTAAATTAACAGTTTAATTCAGCAAGATGTATTAAATTGATTTAAATTGGCAGTAAATACATGTATAATGTTATAAAAAATGCTGGTCTTTACTTTTATTAATGTTATTCTAAACTTTATATTCATCAAACAATCCTAAAAAAATGTTTCCACAAAAATATTAAGCAGCATAACTGTTTTCAACTTTGAAAATAATAAGTAATGTTCCTTGAGCACCAAATCAGCATATTCATTTGAATTATTTCTGAAGGATCATGTGACGCTCAAGAAGAGTAATGTAATGACTGTTAAAAATTCAGTTTTGCTTTACTGGAATAAATAGCATAAAATATATGAAATAAATATATATATATTTTTTTTTTAAATCATACAAACTCTAAACTTTTACCAGTAGTGTGCATAGAAAAAGCTTCCCAGAGATGTTTCCAATATGACTTGCCTAACAAGAGCTTAGAAACCATTTTTTATTGAGAACTTTTGAATAGTTACCAGCATTTCACTGTAACACATTCAGAGACCATATCTACACATGATGATATTTACCATTTCAGGCACTCTGTTTCATTACATTCACACATAGACATAAACACATAGAGTACATTTTTGGTGGAAGTTAACCCCAAAATGAAAATTCTGTCATTAATTGCTCATCTTGTTCCAAATCCATAAGATCTTCTTTCATCTTCTAAACACATATGAAGATATTTTTGATGAAATCCGAGAGCTTTCTGACCCTGCATAGAGAACAACACAACTACCACGTTCAAGTCCCAGAAACGTAGTATACTAGGACAACGTTAAAATAGTGCGTGTGACATTAGTGGTTCAATCGTAATGTTATGAAGCTATGAGAATACTTTTTGGGAATGCGCCGCAGAGACTGACATGGAAGAGAAGCCATTACTTTTGTTTTCTTTGCACACAAAAAAGTATTCTTGTTGCTTCATAAAATTATGGTTGAACCACTGTCACATGGACTATTTTTACAATGTCTTTACTACCTTTCTGGGCCTTCAACGTGGTAGTTGTGTTGCTGTCTATGCAGGATCAGAAAGCTCTCGGATTTCATCAAACATATCTTAATTTGTGTTTAGAAGATGAACAAAGGTCTTACGGGTTTGGAACAACATGTCAGTGATTAATTAATGACAGAATTTTTAATTTTGAGTGAACTATCCCTTTAATACAGAGACCAGCCGAGGGCCTGTCTGTCTAGCTGAGCCGCCCATCCCTCATGTCTTTAGTCTCCTCAGACAGGAACAGAGTCGCTGGCTGCACGTTGTTAAGTCAGTGTTTGTGCATGTGTAGCTCAGCTAGAAAGTAGACAGGTGTTCCTTTGGCCCAGGAAGCGATGCACTGATAACATTACCATGACGACAGGACTCCAGAGACTCATACCCCTATCACTAAACGAATGCACTGAGCTCAGATGCACGCATAGGCTGACATGCACACGCTCACACGTGCTGCCGTCCCTCTGTTCTTTTTATCCATCACATATTTTTAGTGGATACAGCATATCGAGCTGTGTCACGGTTGATCTGGCGACTGAACAGCACCTTTGTGTGTATGTGTGTGTGTGAGAGAGGGCAGGGTCTATATATAGAGTGGTTGATGGCCTGCTTTAGTCAAGAGCTGTGGGGGGTCTGGCTGACTTTAATCATGCTGTTCTTGCTCCGGTTTTTCTGTCCTCCTTCCAGTCCCTCCCTTCTCATTCCTGCGACTCTTCATCGCTGCTCTCTGCTTTCATTACTTTGGTTTCATCGTTCATCTCCTTTATTGCCTTTCTGTTCATTGTCGTGTCTGGGTTAAAAGTACATCACATGGCGTTTTGATTTATCTCGAGCAGTGTGTCATAAAGAGAGTTTATCATTAAAACCTCATAGCCAAAATATAAGTGACCTCTACATGTTCTCGGTGCATCTGTGTATTTGTCTGAGAGGTTTGGAAAGTAGGGAGTTTAACCAATTAGAAATGATCCACGGGGGTGAAATCACTCATACATGAACCGGGTGTGGATGTTAAAAGACAGATCTGCTGTCATCTGAATTAGTAGACTGATTTTAATTTGAGATAAAACATCCACACAAGCTTTTCTTCTACTCTACTGTTTAAACTGTTTTGGCTGTGTAAGATTTTTGAAATAAGCCTCTTATGCTCACCATGGCTGCATTTATTTGATCAAAAATACAGTAATATTGTGAAATAATATTTCAATTTAAAATACCTGTTTTCTATTTCAAAACATTTCAAAGTGTATTTTATTTCTGTGAGGACAAAGCTGATTAGTCACATGATCCTTCAGATATCATTCTAATACATTTACATTTAGTCATTTAACAGACACCTTTATCCAAAGCAACTTACAAATGAGGACAATAGAAGCAATCAACATCAACAAAAGAGCAATGATACACGAGAGCTAGAACAAGTCTCAATTAGCTTAACTTGCTTAACTTAGCTTGTATTATATAATAAATAAAAAGAAAACAGATAGAATAGAAAAAGAATAGAGCAAGCTAGTGTTAGATAGCTTTTTATTTTTGTTAATTGTATAATAAATAAAAAGAAAACAAATATTGAATACAAAAAGATTAAGGGAAGCTAATGTTCTTTTTAAACAAGCAGTTAGTGAATGAATAGAGTACAACTCTACAACATTTTTCTAATATGCTGATTTATTGCTCAAGAAACATTTATTTGTATTATTATCAATGTTGACAACAGTTGAACAGCTTTTTTTATGTTTTGTGGAAACCATTTTACTTTTTTTGAAGTATATGATGAGTAGAAAGTTTAAAGAACAGCATTTATGTGTTTTTATTTTTGGTAACATTATAAATGTCTTTACTTACTTTTGATCAATTTAATGCATCTTTACTTAATAAAAGTAATAATTTCACAGACAGGGAAGGTTGTTCAAAACTCTTCTAGTGGGTCAACAAACATACACAAAATACATTTGTCTCTTGCTTCTAACTTAAAAAGCTTCCTGTGTGCCTACTAGTTTGAATTACAATGTTTATAACGAAACAAGTGTGGAAATGGGGAATGGCATTATGATTTTCTTTTCTTTTTCATTCTTTTTCTTTTCTTTTTAGTAGTGATAGTGACAGCGCTCTTTAAACTTGAAATAGTTTTAGAATGAGTTGTAGATAAAAAAAAAAATATGAAGATAAATATGGGAACTTTATATCAACGTTACCCTAAATCAATCCCTCCCCTATTTAATAGATTGATGTTTCCTCGTAATCATGGATTTCAGACCCCCCCCCCCCCCCAAACAGCAGCACCTGTGTGTGGGAGTCTTATTGTGTGTTTGTGTAAGTGTGAGTGTACTACTCACAGCCCTCACATTGGTATTTATAACAGCTCTTCATGAAAACTAAACTATACTTGTGCTGTATTTTGCACTCAAACATCTCTGCTTGCTGACGTCTCTGTCACTCGGTTCATTCTCTTTCTCTCCTGTGTGTGTCTGTGTCTCTCGGCCTTTCAGGGACATGTAGGCCATGTTTGGTTGATGTCGTTCCAGTAAAGAACGAGGAAGGAGTCGTAATCATGTTCATCTTAAACTTCCAAGAGCTTTTAGACCCGTCCATGAAAAAAGGTGGCTTCAAACAGCGAATGACACACAGCTGGCTACAGGCAGGTGCGTGTCCCC
The DNA here is from genome assembly GCA_027422405.1 of Ptychobarbus kaznakovi. Taxonomy (NCBI): domain Eukaryota; kingdom Metazoa; phylum Chordata; class Actinopteri; order Cypriniformes; family Cyprinidae; genus Ptychobarbus; species Ptychobarbus kaznakovi. The sequence goes on along the minus strand of CM049807.1, from coordinate 7,956,942 downwards.
TTTCTCTTGTTTGTGGGAGAGATGCTGGCCCTTTCTGTAACAGCCTTATAAGGTAAACACATCGACTGCTGTGCTTGGTGTGACGGTCCGTGTGTAGGTGTAGCCAGAGGCAGCATTAGATAAAGGTGGTGTCAAATTTTTGTTGCAGGGTGTTTATGTATGTGTGAAGTTAAGTATGTGTGTGTGTGTGTGTGTGTGTGTGTGTGTGTGTGTGTGTGTGTGTGTGTGTGTGTGTGTGTGTGTGTGTGTGTGTGTGTGTGTGTGTGTGTGTGTGTGTGTGTGTGTGTGTGTGTGTGTGTGTGTGTGTGTGTGTGTGTGTGTGTGTGTGTGTATGCCTGGCCTCCAGTGTTGCTTTAACTTGTACATTAGAAACTATGAAATATTTTGCTGACAAAAATAACTATAAATGTAATAATAATAATATTAATAATAAAGTAAATATACAAGTTTATTTTAATGTTAATTTGTTTTAACATAAATAAATTATTATCATTATATGTAATTGGATAGAATAAATGGACAATTTCATTTTTTAGAATGAATTATAAAAATGCATATGCAAATATTAATAGGTTAATAATAATAATTAATTATTTTGTTGTTGTTGTTATTAATGTATTTCATTATATTTCTTAAATATTGCAAGTTATATAATGTATTTATTAATAAATTACATATTTTTTAATTACATTTTTTATAATAATAAAATTCAAAAAATAAAATTGAATGTATATAAATAAATAAATATAGTAAAAACCAATGATAATTGTTATTAGTAGTAGTAGTATTTATCCAATAAATCAGATTTTTATCAAAAGCAACATTTATTACAGGTAGCATCTTAGGTTGGTAACAGTTTATTTACCAGCCCATTTCCACACCTTATCTAGTATATTCTGTAGGAAAGAAAAATATGAAAGATCTCCTATATACAGCAATGTATTTAAATGGAGAGAAAATGTCTTCTCCTGCTTCATAGGTTTTCTTCCAGAGAGTCCCTAGTAGTCTCAAATGTGTCTTCCAAAAAGTTTTAAAAAGATCTCATCAGTATCTAGCACCGAGCTCAGATTTGTCAGGTACAATTAAAAGGACTTCAAGACCAGAAAGACAAGAACTCACCAGTTATGTCTCCTGAGCTTTGAGCAAAAACATATTCCTCTTGGATTATTTAACCATATGTTTGTGTATCAGGTCAGAAACGCAACATGAGGTTGCGAATGCCCTCTCTCCGTGTCAAGCGGCAGCCGTCCATCCCTAAGGACCACTTTGAGGGAGTGGTGGTGGACTACCTAGAGGTACATGTGTGCATATGTGACACACATCCGAGTTCATATTGCCACAGACACATGATCTACAGCTCCCCTCTGTGTCCTGCAGCCCTCTCATGAGGAGGTGGCTTTGAAAGACCTCCAGATGTCTCCAGACAGCTACTTGAAATTAGAGACCCAGGCCCTGATTCAGCAGACCCCCTCCACATGCAGCTTCTCATCCCCACTCACACGGTCCTCAGACCGGCTAGAGCCCAGCGGACCTCCTCTCAGACACAGTCACTCCAGAGAGAGCGTCCACAGCCTGCGCCGGGCCTCCTCGCTGCACGACATCGACGGCATGAGGGACCAGTGGAGCGGTATGAGTGTTTGTGCTTGCACTCATCTAGTTCCTAGTGTAAACAACATACGATCACAAACATTGCCTGTGTGCAAAACTTTATTATTTACACATTATCAGACAGTACATGGGTAAAAAAGACCTCATGTCAAGTTTAAATCTAGTGTCAGTGTAACATCCTGTCTTAGCTGGTTGATTGAAAAAATAAAGATGATATCTCACCCTAGTAAAATGTAATATATTTAAAATACATTTATTTAATACTAAGTAAATTTCAAATGTATTAACATATTTACTGCACAATGCACATTTGTGCCTAAAATGTGTTTTAATGTCACTATTTATGAGGATTGTACGATCTATGAATAATATCTGTGTTTAAAAGCAAGATATTTAAAGTGTACCTGATGTACACTTGCAATAGTTCCACTTTAGCACAATCAGATATACTTCAGAATCTCTGTAACTGGACTTCAGCACTACTTCTACACAATTAAAGTGCACTGAGTACAAAATGAGTTTTTTCAATTTAGCAGACTTTACATATACTAGTTTAGTATACTAAAAGTACAATTGCAGGGTATTTTTATTAAGTACATAAAAATGTAAATGTATTTGAAGTGTACTTACCATGAAATAAATGTATTGTAAATACATTTTAGTATATTTATTTTTCACTACGAATTTCACTGATAAAATAAGTTTTATTTAGATTTTTTTATTCAACAGATTTTTTGTATTCTGTGTTTACAAAGAAATAGTCATTAAAGATACTCTTGTATCTCTAACCCTCACTCACATTTGTTCTAGATCATTAGATGTTTTGTAATGGGGATATAAAACGCTTAACATGGGTTAATACACTAAAAATGACTAAGGAAAACAGTTTCTCTCAGACAATACTTGTAATAAACATTGACTGCAAACAAAGCCATAATTCACAGAAAAAAGGTTATTTTACATTAAGTGTTTTCTTCTCCATAGAAATTATTTAAAAGGAAACGTTTTAAAATTGCAACTATCTAGCACAGAATTTCTCTTAAACCTTAGTATGTCTGCAAGCAAAGGGAGGATGCTATAATCAAAAGACAAAGCACATTTTCCTTAATTAATAAAAATCCAGATTTGGATTAGTGTTTGCATAGTGTTACATTTTTTAGGACATCAAGCCACTTTTTATATTTTAAAGAAGTTAAAAAAAATGTTTCAAGCAAGGAAGCTTTATTGATTGAAATTAATAATTACTAATTAACTGCTTATTGAAGAATCTTGAAAAAGTGTATCAGCACAACTGTTTTCAACATTGATAATAATAAGAAATGTGTCTTAACTAACAAATCAGCATATTAGAATAATTTCTGAAGGATTATATGACACTGCTGACTGGAGCAATGATGCTGGAAATTCTTACATTTTAAAATGTATTCATATAAAACATTATTTTAAATTGTAATAATAATAAGGATATAAAGATGTAGGATATATAAAGTCATATTGTGAGATATAAACTAACAATACATTTTTAAGTGAAACTAAAGCCATCATTTTGATGGATACAGCTTCCATAGTTTGACTTTCCAACATGGTGTAAAATATTTGGTCTTCCAAACATACTGTATCAGTATATTATCTAACTTGAGAGCTGCTTTCCTATAACAGCCTTCTACAGTGGAGAAACACAAACATTATTGTCTTTATCCTTGGACTGCAGTGTCATTAGCAGAAGATAGTGTTTATAACAAGGGAAGTGTTAGTGAATCTTGGTTCTTTCTTGTTCTTTTTTGGCGAGACTGCCTGTGTAAATCATATGTCTGAGCATTTAGATATGTGAAATATGACCCGGGATGGAGCGGAATAGATACTTATAAGCTTAATATTGCATGCGGTCCGTTTGATCGGCTCTCTGGTCTCTGCTGTGATTAAACTCTTCCATTAGCATTGAACAGGAGTACCATGACCGAGTACAGGATGTGCTTTCAATGGAAATGAAGTGTTATATTTTAATTTATCCTTGACTTCATAATAAGTCTGATCAAAACCAATTAGTATAAAATAGCAGAAGCATTTAATATAAATGAGCTAGTATCCTTTTCTAATGGAGTTTGTGGAACAAAGCATAATGAGCACAACAAAGCGCTCCATTCGGACATGTTAAATTGCAAAATGTAAGTCTCTGGGTGTCCAGAATGAGGCTTGTTGGTTCCCTGGTGAAATGGTCACATGTGGCGGCCTGACAGGTCTATTTCTGTAGCTGTAGTCCTAATCAATGCTTTTGTGTGACTGTGATTACCCACAGCCACCCCTGATGTGCCTGCCACACTATGCATGTGTGTGCGCATTAGCTCTAAATAGTGTGTTCTGTCATTATACAGCTGTCTGTATGAGTCATAGGTCTAAATTAACACTTTTTCATTATTGCATACACAAACGGTGACATTACTGGCACTGTAATTGGCAGGCGCATGCAGGATAGTAGTGCAAGTCACATGGTATGACATTGTTTTAATCAAACACAGTAATGATAGGTTTTGATGGCTGATTTAATAGGTGTGATTTTTTTTTTCAGATCTGAAGCCCAGTAACTTGAACTCCACCTCAGACTCTGATTTGATGCGGCACCGTGCTATTGGCCACGTCCCACAGGTGACGATATCCTTCGGCTCAGATCATCTCAGGCCACCTTCCCCCACAGAGATCGAGATCATAGCTCCCTGCAAGATTAAAGACCGCACACAGAACGTCTCAGAAAAGGTCACCCAAGTCACGCAGGTAATATAAAAAGTACTTGACATCCACGTATTTCATGCAAGTGTATATTCCAGATTCAGGATATTGTTCCTTAGCTTTTTGTTCATTTAGTGAGGCCTAGAGATTTTGTCATCTAACCCTATTTATTTATGGTGTTGTCCAGTATACAGCTTGAGATTAAAAAAAGGCAAATAATTGTAGATTATAGAAACTTCAGTAAGGTACAACTTAAAGCGGTCAGTACAATTTTATGCACAGTGTGCCAATGAACTAATCTCTAATAAAATGTAAAAAGTCTTGACATTTGATGCTTTTATAGGTGTTGAGGATAGACAGATAAACTGTATACTTTTCATCATATGTAATATATTAACTTTGTTATGTCATGTTAATGTTCCATGAAAATCTACATTTAAAAAGATGCAATCTATTTATGATTACATCGTTTTAAATGTAGACTCTCACTCACAAACAAAAAGACCTGCACAAGTGGACATTGATATAACAAAAGCTTTCACCAGTCCTCGTCAGGCAATGAAAAGGTTGGAAACATCATCTACATGATTTAGTATTTCATAACATCTCCACACAGGTCAGTTAAGTGACCTATATACAGAGACCACTGAGTCCTGTGCTGATGTGGGCAGAGCTTATTTAGCTGTTGTTTAGGGAACGGACTCACACTGACACACTTTTCTACCCCTGTTTTTTCTGTGTGATTATTGCAGTGTACTGGGTATACTGGACTGCATGCTTATGCGTTTAAGTTACTGCGCGTGATGGATTTCACATAATGACTTCAAAGATTTGCCATGTTTCGTATACAAGTCTGAAAGATGATCTGAACAATCTGCAATTGTCAAAGTTTAGAGAAAAGTTGTGTAAAAATACAAAAAGAGGGGTTCAGTATAGCAGAGAGAGAGAAGAATCAAAGAAAGACACTGAAAATGACAGAGAGAAATAGATTGTATTGGTGACGTCTCTCTCCATGGATACACGGGGGAGACTGTGTTGTCCTACCAGTGGAAAAATCAATCATGCTGACAAATCTACTGCCAGCTTGCACATTCCTATCATAAAGTTTCTGTGTGTGTGTGTGTGTGTGTGTGTGTGTGTGTGTGTGTGTGTGTGTGTGTGTGTGTGTGTGTGTGTGTGTGTGTGTGTGTGTGTGTGTGTGTGTGTGTGTGTGTGTGTGTGTGTGTGTGTGTGTGTGTGTGTGTGTGTGTGTGTGTGTGTGTGTGTTATTAGCTTTTAATGCAGCATATGACACATTTCCACTGGTTAACTGGACTTTCCCCCTTCTTATAATTGTCTGTACAAACTAAGTAAATTCAGAATTGTATTATATTTTTCAACAAGTCTTGATATATTTGAGTAAATTCACAAACTCTTATGTTAATGGAGAGTTTACCCAAAATGAAAATCCTGTGATTTTTCATTCACTCTTATGTTGTTCCAAACTTTGACTTTAAAAGAATGTTGGTAACCAAACACTTTGAATTGCATTGTGTTCTATTATATGAACCAAAAACATACATTTCTCAAAATATCTTCTTTTGACTCAAAAACTTATTTGTACCGACATTATGGCCTCAGATTTGTTGAGCATGACATTTTCATGTGTGCTTGTGTGTGTGTGGTTGCTCTCTGCTGGTGACCTTGGCTTCTAGGGCTAATGGAAGTAGAGGGCAGTGGTAGCAGAGGCCAAAGAGACACTGACTGTTTCTCTACTCACACACACATCTGTTGGCTGCACGCAAACACACACTCTTTCTCTGGCCCTCTCTGCTTACTCTCCCGTTCTCTCTTTCTGTCTCACTCTTGCTCACTCTTTCCCTCTCTACTAAAATTTGTACGTTTGCTTGTTTAACATTTCTTTAGTGTGTTCTATCCCCTACCCTCGCTGTCACACAAACCATTTAGCATTTTAGCTTTCTTTTAATGCATTATTTAGGATTAATTAAGTCATTTTGAAGCTGCCAATGTAGGTAATTGGTGTAAAGCTTGCGTATGAGTGGTTGAACATTTGCTTGATGTTATAGTATTTAGGCGCATATGGGCAGTCTGTTGTTTGGCATTACATCCTGAGCTACAACTGTAACAGGCAATTCCTGGCTTGATAATTGGACTTCGATTTGACACTGAGCAAGAAGGGAAATGATCATCTGCATTGATCTTTGTCGCTACTGATTTGTCTATATAACATGACGTACCTAGTTATGTGACCAGCTGCATTGTTTTTAGTAGACCGGTCTGCATGCGAGGAGCATTAAACTGTGAATGAAGTATGAGCATGAATTTCATAGATATGTGGATTCCTAGAATCACGGACAAAGAATAGAAATATTAGCAAGGTCATTGAAACAGTTCTGTTCTCCTCATTGTCCTGTCCATTAAATATCGGGGAGGGGGGGATTATTGTGGATGTGACTTGTTGGATGTTCCCAGTCTGATTATGTACAATTTGCAATAAAACAATGGGGGGAAAAGCCCCAAAAATGTACACTACCACTCAAAATATATTAAATATTTCTGAAAGCTGCATTTATTTGAAATAGAAATCTTTTGTATTGATTTACTGCCGAGAGGACCAGTCATTGGCTGGACTGCTAAGGCGAACAGCTAACCATGTGACACACACCCGGGCCTGATCAACCTGTGGTGGGCCTGCCTCAGCAGAGGGTGTCTTGTGATAAATGGCCGAAACACCCCGTGATGCTGAGGTACATAACTGATGATGTGTCCTGGTGGTAAAGCCTTATAGTAGCCCTTTTTCTTCAAGAACTCACCAGGGCAAGGATCTCCAACCCTGCTCCTGGAGAGCTACCATCCTGCAGATTTCAGTTCCAAGCCTGCTCCAACACACCGGTCTGAAATTAACAAGTAGCATTGAAGACCTTGATTAGCTGGCTCAGGTGAGCTTGATTGTGGTTGGAGCTTAAATCTGTAGGACAGTAGCTCTCCAGGAGCAGGGTTGGAGACCCCTGCACCAAGGGAATCAGTATCGGTGCAAACTAGGGACTGTAACACCTAGTCCTTTTATTGAATCCTGTAACATTCTGAATGCTTACCATCACTTTAATGCATTCATGTGAATTAAAAGTATTTATTAAAATAAATAAATACAAAATCTTACTGACCCCAAACTTTAATTATGAAGGATGGGAAAAATCAGGGTCCTGTTTTCCTGCTTTTAATAAAAATAAATTAATTTTAAATTGTTGTTATGCATGTTCAGTAAAAATGCTCTTAAGAATTATGTTTCTGCATGTTTTTGCAGTAAGTATGCAGAATCATTTGAGTAAATAAGCATGTGACATATGCAAGCCACAGTGCAGCTGCAGAGTGCAAATCCATTGACATTGTGATTCCCAGAATATCAGTCCCAAGCATACGAAATATAGACAGCAGTGACACTGTTCAATACATGTGCGTCATTTACACTCTCCACACAATTCACTTTCTTTAAGCAATTACAATTTCTTCACTAAAATGGAGATTTCCAATATTTTACTATTTCGTGTTTTAAACTAGAACATATTGTTAATATAGTATTTTTTTTAAACTTTCAGATTACAAAATATATTTTGTAGTTGTCTGAAGCAGAGAGAAAGGGATTTCATAGACTACACTAGTTCAAATAATGTAATATTATAAAAGGCACACAAAATGATGAGAACCATGAGAAATCTGTGTGAGATGTGCATCTTTTGCAGTGCTTGTATCAGATTCATATGCTGTCTACACAGTCTAATCATTACACAAATTGGATGGCCGTCGTCCGTTCCACACCTTTATCAGTATATGTGTGTGTGTGTGTGTGTGTGTGTGTGTGTGTGTGTGTGTGTGTGTGTGTGTGTGTGTGTGTGTGCATGAGGAAAAAGAGAGCGAGTGTGAAAGGGCGGTGTTTCCCTGTGTCAGTGCTCTGTGTGTCTGTCTCAGCACGGTTCAGAGAATGCCACCATGAGCTTGAAACAGAAACTTAAGCCTGTAAGTACCATCCTTGCCTTGACCTTTATTTATCTCCTCTTCACCCACTCTCTTTTTTCGTACCTTCGTTGCTTTGTGTTTCTCTTTCACGTCTGATTTTCACCTCCCACACCTGGTTGGGAAAAAAATAGGTCAGGACCAGGATGGATTTGACTAACAGCTGATGCCACTCACGTAGATCACTGTTAATGGTGTTGTTTCAGTGTCAGTGACTTGAGAGACATATGCAAACCGAAACGTGTTTTTGCCTGAGGTCGTGTCCCTTTATTTTGCCTCTGTCTTTATACCTTTGTTTTGTCTTATTGCCGTTCACCATGTGTTTGTTTTATTTGTAGTAGTGGTGTGTAATTACACTTCTTTGTTTGATTTTTGTTTGTTTTTCCATTTTATTTATTCGTTTTTTAATTCCCATTTATTGTCTGTTTGTTTTTTTGTTGTGGTTGCTTTAACATGTCCCTTTGTTTTGTTTTAGTTTGTTTTATCTTCATTTTTACCCTTTCTTTTGTTGCCCTTTCCCTTTTTTGTTTCCCTTTGTATTAGTTTGTGAACACATCCTTTCATGCGCCACGCTTTCACTTTGCATGTTTTTTCAGAGAGTGGTGGAATTTATTTTTAATACAAACAATGTGTAGTATCAAAGAAACACGTCATGGAAATGTTACACTGACCATAGATGTACAAGATAAAGCTGTTGGTGAAGTTTTGCTCAGTGCATGCTTTACTTTTGCATATCTTTGTGTGTGAGTGTGTGGCTGTAGTCAGAGTGCAGACAGTGAGAATGGATTTGCCTGGTTCCATCATTATGAAACAGAGTGTTAGATTATATCAATAAGCACAGATATCTCGCTCCAGTGAATTCATGTGTGTGCATGTGAGCGCCTTGTCATTAGGACCTCTTCAGCACATGGAACTGAATGTGCATTCACACACTGTGTGTCTGTGTGTGTCTGTGTGTGTCTGTCTGTGTGCAGACTGATAAGAAAGGATGTGACTCCTACAAGATGAGTACATGTTGATACTGTTTCAAAATATGTATAATATATGCAGTGTTTTAAATATGAATAAGATACTCAGGTGAGAATGGACATACTTGTTTTGTGTGTGAGCTGTGAATGACAGTTTTCAAGGCCGCTGACTTCTTATTTTGTCACGTGGAACTGAGCAATAAGACTATGTGTGCTTGTGTGGGAATGGTTTCGGTACTGGGGACCGGATGCCTCTCAACTGATAGCAAAATCTGAAATCACTTGCCAATGCTGCTTGTGAAGATAAAAAAAACACATAAAATAATGTCTGAATGGATATCAAGATGTATGTGGCGTGCAGGGGTAGAGTTAGAGTACAGGAAATATTAGCTCTGCATAAAACCAGTAGAAGTCTATGGAAAGTCCCCACCATAATCATTAATCTAGCATGTGTGGAATGATGTGTAATGACAGATATGACTTTCTGAACAACTTACAACTTTTGGCAACAGCTATTTATGCAGTTTTAAAAAGGTAGATGTTGTTTACACTGTGTGAATAGTGTTTGCACCATAAAGAGCGACACAAAGCATCTTGTTTGTGTTAGGGGCAAATACTCTTAGATGCTATTCAGTACATACAATTAAAATGCTTTTTAACTAAATGTTAAATATCTGAGCTGTGGTTGTCACAGTACTGCTAGTGTGCCCGGGCTGGCCACCAGGTGTCTCTGTGTGTTGAGCACATGGCTTGTTGTTTGTCAATGTCTATTGTCTGCTCCCTCCCATCTTGTTAACTAATCATTGTTTCAGTGGCTCCACCTGTGTCTCCCTCGTTACCCTCAATTGTCTCCCTATTTAGCCTCCTGGTGCCTGCAGTCCAGTGCTGATCTGTTGTCTTTCGTCCAGTGTGTGTGATGTTTGACTGTGTAACAGTCGTTTGCCTGTTTTTTCCCCTTCGGGGAGGTTTTTTGTTCGTTTTATTATTGAAAAACCCTTTCTTCCTGCACTTGAGTCCTCCCCTCATCTCTCCTCACGCAGCCATGACAGTGGTGGGCACAGTCAGTGAAAATCACATTAATGAACTGGACTTAACGGTGATGAAATTCTCGCTAGATGCTCAATTCTGATTGGTCAGTCTTGATAGTCTTCAGTTAAATACTGCTGAATAATGGCAACACTGCATAATTGACCGCTTATCCTAAAAACCTGTACCCAACATAGCTGTACATATAAAAATAATACTATTTATACTTCAAATTAATAGTTTATGCTGGATTATTTATTTGATAAGAAGCCATATGTAAAGCAGGATAGTGTACAGGCAGACGCTGATGTGTCATTAAGGCCAAACAGGTCTTTGCATCAGAGTCCTGATCACATGTTGGGGTTTATTTTCTGTAATGACCGTCCATTATCTCTTACATGTATCTGATTGTTTTCTAGAGACCTGCTACATTTTCTAGAGACCTGCTACATTTTCATATGCTATCAGCTATTTTGGTACTTCTGAAACACATTTCTAAAATAAAATAAACATAAAAAACACAAATAATTTCTAATTATTTATGCAAAATCCACAACAGATGCTGTCCACAAACTGAATTAAAAGTAAACCACAAATATATTTATTTGATGGAAAAACTGAAAAAAAGCTTAGGGTTGAAATGTTTATTCACTGGCCTGTTTGAACCTATTGCATATTGCACATTATTATAGTACATTATAGTATTTATTAACATTTTGAATAAGCTTTTATTTTTAAGTTCATTTTGTTTTTGCTTTGGTCTTCGTTTTAGTATTCGAACTGGGCAGCATGGCAAAATCTATCATTTTCTGTCAGTTTTTCATCTAATATTTATAAAATATAAATATTAGATGTGATTGGATTAGATTTTATTTCAGATTTTATAAATTAACAAAAGCAGTCTTAGTTTTAGTTAACAATGACAACAATAATTTCACTTTTTTTCACCATGTTAGTCTAAAATAAAAAATTATATATTTTTGCTAGACCTTCATCAACTGTGGATTTTCAAATGTGTTTTCGCTCCATGCACCCGTGGATGCGTTAATCTTTTTTGAACACAGGAATTCTTCTCTATATTCCCAAATTGTTTCAGACAAGCAAGGGCAGCAGCCGTAACCTCTCATGCTGTACTTTGACAACTAATCAGTATGAGAGACTCTTTCAGCCTTTTTAGGTCTCATTTGGTTTGACCTGTTGGAAATGTTCCACACCCTCCCTCACCACTCCCTTTCCTGTCGATTTTTTTTCTGTAAATTGGTGCATTTAGGCAGTTAAGACTGTTTGTTCAGCAATCCAGAGTTTGTTCCCTTGGATTCAGAAAGCTGGCATCATCCATCTATCCTGTACTGCTTTCTTTCCTACTTTAGATCCAGTGTGTTTGTATAGCATGTGTTTGGTGAAGATGACTGCGATGAAGTGTGTGTTTTTAGGTAGAGTCTGTGGACTTTCTTCTGTTTCTGAAGAAACTGTGTTTCTGTGGATGTTGTGAGCACCTTGGAGAACATGGACAAGGAGCCTCTCATTGTCGTACCGGTCAGTAGAGACTGCAATTTATGCAGGATGCACATTAATGTTGTATTCAGAAATATATGATGAATGTGTACATATGCAGAAGTATTTTCTCACGTAATTTCAAATGATATGGCTAATAGACAGAAACATTTATCAAACATTTCTGTGATGTCAGCTTGAATAGTTGGTAAGTGGTGGCAGGTAAATAGGTAAAGTACATTAACACTCTATTCAACGCTGTTATTTGCTTAAATGAAGCCATACTTAAACAAAGGCAATTCTGTGCTCTGAAAGGCTGAAGAAAAGTAAAAACCCTGCATTATATGCATGCAGTCTGAAATAAGACAAATGCATGCCCGTCACATCACTTGACAGTCAAACTGCATAAGGCTGTGATTTGCATTATGTTGTCATGTGTGCTGAAATTTGTATAAAAGAAAAAGGAAGACTGACAAGCAAGTCATAAGTGCATACTCTTTCATCAGAAAAAAAGTGCAATACTAGGTTTGAGATTTTATTATTATTATTTGAACATATATTTGAATACCATGGCAATTTTATAATCATTTACTGGTCTTTACTGTTTTGCTTACAAAATTGTTGTTTTCCATCCCAAAAGAACTCTTTCAGATCGACCAACTTTTTCCACATGACTGATGTTCAACGGTCAACTTGTAGTTTCCATGGCAGCCAGTGGTTGCCATGGTCGTCTGTGTGAGCAGTAATCATGGGCTGCTAATGGTGTATTAAAGGAGTGATTTTCTATTGGGGAAAAGCTCGAGCAGATAATAGGTCTCAGTGTGAAATAGTTCAGTGGATAGATACATATATAGTCCACTGCTTGCTGTGACATACTGTGTTAAACATAAAATTGCATAATATCGTTCATTTTGGGCTTGTTTATTTGGTCGTTTATTTTTGGGGGGCTTTTTGTCTCTTATTAGACAGATGGTACAATGGAGTTATTTCTTTATTTCTTTTTCTTTCTTTCTCTCTTTCTTCATTTTGTTTAAAAACGAAGGTTCTTTTTTTGGCATCTATGGTTCCATGAAAAACCTTCAACATTCATGGAATCTTTCTTTTGCACAAAAGAAAAATGGTTCTGTTCACTGAAAGGTTCTTTTGGGGAGCCAAAATGGTTCCTCTATGGCTTTGCTTCGAAACCCCCCTTTTGGATCCCTTGTTTTAAAGTGCCATGGCCAGTGATTGATCTTTGATCAGAGTTGAGGGAGATAATGGAAAGCTTCAATGGCGTGACAGAGGAAGCTGATGCAGAGCCTCTCTCTAGTTATTAATGTCTGAGAGTGTGTGAATTCATAGTTGACTGTGAATGAAAGATGGATGTCAATAACATCAAACGTCATTGTTTTTTGAGTGTCTTTTAACCGAACATCATGACGTCAAACCTGTGCCATAGGTGCCATGTTAACTGAATCAGGAATCCATCTCCAATCTGTGTTATACTAAATTACTACTGTACGCCTCTAAGTGTTTAAAAACAATGTTCTTCTGCAGGACACATGCAGTTTTATTTTTCCTCTGTTTTTTAGACAAAACTATTGTGTGACTTGAGAAACACACAAGTCATATGTTATTATGATATTTTTATTGTGTGTTTAGGTCATTCTTCTTTCGGTTTTATGAATGAAATAACAGCACACAGGTTTGGAGGGAGAATGAATAATGACATACACTTCATTTGGTTTGGTGCTTTTTCCTATAGCGTTACATTTGCACCACTTCAAGCAGTGTGGTCGATTAACAGAGACAGACCCCATGTGGCCCGTTTCTTCACGCCGTGCCCTTTAAAATATGATCAGGTCTGTAGGACGTGGCTGCTGCCCTTCTTTTTAATAATGGCACATGTGAGAGGAAGAGGAGACTTAAGCACTGAAGAGCAAAGCATGAAAGATGAACAGATATCTGCATTTCACACAGAGTCTGTACATCTCTAAAGCTTGTGCGGGTTGAAAAGGGATATGACAATACAGTTCAGATCATTCAGTGAAATGTCTATTTCTTTAAAATGCCATCAAGATATCATCTGGTGTGTGTTTGTTTGGGTCCATTGAGGTATCTTCTGACATTTTGTACCGTCTCTCATAGACTTAACCTCGTAGTGGGCATGTTTGTTTGCATAACTGCATTTGTTTTGAGAACTGAATCACTGTACTTGACAAGTCTGCGTTCACAACACTAGCTATGTCTCCAAAAAGTTGTGGATTCTTCACTGTTTTCATCCCATGCGTTTAAGATAATAAAAGCATCGCTTCTTGGGAAACTGGTGAAAAGTCTCTTTTTTCCTACATGTGCCTAAGAGTATGCAGACGAAATGCAATAACAAACGCTGTCATGTTATCTTGTGTTCAGTTGCCTGATGTTTGGGAACGTCTGTGAGACAGTGAGGGGACGTGATAATACTAAATCATTTTGATGAAGGACTTTGGTTCAGGCATTTCAAAATTATTCAATAACATTTGAGATGGTGTGCAATGAGATCGGTGTGCTGGTTAGTTCAGTTATCCAATCACAAGGTCTGTTGAGGCAAAGTCAACTGTCAAAGTTTTCAAGAAATGTATTTGATAAATGTTATTGAAAATTAAGCTATTTATGTGCATCTCGGCACTTCCATCCAGTGCTTTTTATGCAATATCCTAAAATTTGCAGAAAATAGGTGAATGGAAACATAGCAATTGTCACCAATGTCATGCTTTTAAGAGCCCTTAAAATAAAATCAGCTACTTGAAAACGTCTACTATAATATAGTGAAATAATATGTAATTTATGTATCCACAAATCTAATTTTAATTAAAAAAAAATGTTTGCAATTGTTATGTACTTTTGTCATGTTTATTAGATTTGTTTCATTATTTCAGTTTAAGTGTACATTTTCATTTAGTAACTTTAGTGTTTAAAGTTCTACAGCATTTCTATTTTTTTGTATTTCTAATCTAATATTTACTTTTTATTTCAGCTTTATTTCAATTAGCAAAAACATTTTTAATAGTTTAAGTTGTTGTTAAAGGTATAGTTCACCCAAAAATGAAAATTTGATGTTTATCTGCTTACCCCCAGGGCATCCAAGATGTAGGAGACTTTTTTTCTTACAAACTTAAAACCGTTGCAGTCTGTCAGTCATGCAATGGCAGTCAATACGGCTTTGAGAATTAAAAAAAAACATACACAGACAAAACCAAATTAAACCCTGCATCGTGACGAACATTGAGGTCTTAGAAACAATTGTGCACTGAACAGTATTTAACTGTCATGTCTTCCTATTGAACCATGGCAGACGCGAACGGTTCGTTGGACTAAAATTGGAAAATAAAAGAGCTTAAAGTGTGTGAAATATCAGTGCCACTGGAAAATCAACAACGAGCCTGTTCCAAAGCGTCTGAAATTATGGCGGACATACAGCTGCAGAGCCGCGACACATTGTAGCAGGAGTACATTGCACTGATCACAGAGAGAATTCAATGCGAGCGGTTCGGGTGTAGAGCCTGGTTTTAGCCTCAGTTTCGCACATATTGAGGAAAATAAGGCTTTGCTAAACGTTTAAAAGTAGTTTCATAAAACCAGAGAAATCCGTAAAAAAATGGGGTGTAAGCATGCCATGCCTCATCTTATTCGTTTTTGTTAATAAAGTTTATTAAGCTATGTCATTTTGCTTAGCCTGCTGTTTTATTGTTTTGTCTTTTTAAGGCTTTGCTAAACGTTAACAAAGAATGTAATTTTGTTTAATAATCCGTATATAATAATGCATGGGGTGTATGCCATGCCTCATCTTATTCGTTTTTGTTAATAAATGATGTAAGCTATGTCATTGTAGCCTGCTGTTTTATTGTTGTTGTGCTTTTTAATTAAGAATAACAAAGAATCCATATTTTGTTTTAGTAAGTGAAAGGTGAATAGATGTAAGCAAAACAGACAATTATATTTTCTTGTAAAACGTGACTACAAGATCGCGAATTCAAACGCGAAAGTGAAAGCATCTGAAGTCCGGTTTATAACATTAGCAAAAGAGGAATTCCCCTTCACAAAATTCAAATCACAATAATACTAATGATGAAAAATAACGTTCGTTCCCATATAGCACAACTATAAACTATGATAAAAGTTCATCAGCATGCATTGATTTATCTCATGTTGCAGCAAAAAATAAATAAATAATAATAAAATGATGTGCTCGTGAGAAATTAGTCGCAAAAGAGCGACCGGTGGGAAGAATGAGTCTAGAGCCCTGATTTGGCAATTCCAATTAATGTAGGCCTGTTACATTTTTATTTTTATTAGGCCTATTATTATTATGAATTTACTTTTAATATTAAATTAAAAGTATAATTAATTTGCTCAGCAATAATAATCGCATAACTGATGTGCTGCGAGGATAAGATTAGGCTATTTACTCCTCAATTCAAATGTTTTTTTTAAAGGTATTTTAAAACAGGTCTATTAGGCTATAGGCTACCTACAATGAAATATAGTCCTATAATTAAAATATTTACACTGCAGTCATCAATAAAAATCTATGAAATATTATTTCAAGCACCGACTTTCAAAAACAACATGTTTAACACTAAATACGTTTCTTATTTTATTTATTTTTTCAGTAGCCTATGTACGGGCCACAAGAGAAATATAAAGTAAATGAATGAAAACAGCTATAGGCTAAACCGTTATCAGCATATGTTGAAGTAGATTCGTCTCCCTTTGTCTCTGAGAGAATAAGAAAGCTCCGTCATTCCGTTTTTACTTTCACAATCTGTTGATTTGACCGAGATTAAGATGTTCACCAGCATAAATCTTGCGTTTAGTTTGCATGTGTGCAAACCCTGGTGCAAATGCATGCTTGTGTGATATCCATTGGCTCGCCTTCATGGTTTAAAACAGAAATATTTCCAACATTGCGTAACCAATTGCCCCGTACCGAAAACTGTATACCGAACCGTAAAACACTGTCATGAACCGTAACCTGAACCGTGCATTCTGTGAACCGTTACACCCCTAGTATTTATATAATTGTTTACCTCTGATCCACCGCAATGTCCAACTGTCCTGACGTGTCAACATGCTCTCTGGCATAGCAAACGATTACTAGAAACGATCTAAACAATGAGTGACGTATACGCGCGACAGATCGCTTCAGCGCATGTGTCTACTATCAATGTATCGCCACGAGCCGCAGGGTTTAATTTGGTTTTGTCTGTGTGTTTTTTTTTATTCTCAAAGCTGTGGGTCCCATTGACTGTAATTCCATGACTGACAGACTGCAATGTTTTGAGTTAAAATCTTCGTTTATGTTCTGCTGAAGAAAAAAAGTCACCTACATCTTGGATGCCCTGGGGGTAAGCAGATAAACATAACATTTTAATTTGAACTATCCCTTTAACAATAACAACCCTGTCCAGATGGTGTAAGATATAATATCTGCAAGCAAAACTGTCGACGAATGGTCCATGCTATCCTTGACCCCTTGCGTATATCGAATTTCAATTAAAAAACACCCCTTGACGTCCTCTGATTGTGTGGTTCATTAACTTCTCTCTTTCATTCTCTCCCCAGGTACTGTCACTCGGAGCAGATGTGCTTCCTGAGTACAAGCTTCAAGCTCCACGCATCCACAAGTGGACCATCCTCCACTACAGCCCGTTCAAGGCAGTATGGGACTGGATCATCCTGCTCCTGGTGCTCTACACGGCCGTCTTCACACCCTACTCGGCCGCCTTCCTCCTCAACGAGCAGGAGGACGAGAGGAGGCGCACCTGCGGCTACACCTGCAACCCCCTCAACGTAGTGGACCTGGTGGTGGATGTCATGTTCATAATCGACATCCTCATCAATTTCAGGACCACTTACGTCAACCACAACGACGAGGTGGTCAGCAATCCCACTCGCATCGCTCAACACTACTTCAAGGGCTGGTTCTTCATAGACATTGTGGCTGCCATTCCCTTCGACCTGCTCATTTTCAGATCAGGTTCAGATGAGGTGAGGTTTGTGACATGCTAACTAGGTGGTATATTAATCGATATTATATTTAAATTGCACAGCTAGAACAGAGCGTACAATTGTTAATTTCTAATTTTAGAATAACCATTTAGAATAGTCAATAAATCATCTAGAATATTGATTGCAGTATAACAATATTGATTTCACTTGTTATATCGGCCTGTAGATACTGCTATATTGATGATGTATACAGTAGAGGTGAAGGTCACTTTCACAAAATAGGGTTGGACTATATTGAAAAACAGCCATTACAGTGGTTCTTACTACTTAACGATTACATAAGTATGTGATTTGATCTGCCATTTTATCTCATGAAAAAAGAGTCCATAGCAGAATATGGTTGTTAATCCTGTATTTGAGTCCTTAATACGGTTATGTTCACACACATTTCGGTTATATACGGGTGTGACAACTGCATTCTGTAACCGAACTCACACCTGTACATTTTCAGGACTCAACCGCATTCTCAGAACACACGCGCTGTGTGAACAGGACTGAACAACTAATTGTCTGTCATGTCATTCAGCGCAAGAGAGAGCCGCTCTGCAGCACAAACGCGCATCTACCGTGTGTTTCGTGTTTTCATGTGTTTTCGGTAACTTACAGTGATGGATAAATGAGCTGCGTGTCATCTGAAAGTTTTAGATCCAGTCAGTTTTCCACCGAAGCCACTCCTGTCAGTTTTGTGTTCAAGTTTCTCCGCTCTCCACCCAATTTAAAAGCTGCTGTCATTTAGTGAAGATATAACGGAAGAACTCGCGGCTCAATTGGACTCTTGTCATGTCAGAAAGTGATAAGAATATTTTATGGACGTCGCCATCTTCGGTTTTACTTTGGTCACTTATGCTACGGTTACTGGTGGGGAATACGGGCTTGACTCCCGTTGTACGTTCATACAGACTGTATTCTAAACACAACTGTAAGCTGCTGTGTGAACGGGGCATTTCGAGACTCACACTTGTAAAGAAAATGCGGTTGTCAATCCCAAAAACTCACAGTGTGAACGTAGCCATAATATATAAAAAGAGCAGTTTAGAAGTTAACATACTGGAAGTATTATTTATTTATTATTTTTTCCATGAAACACAAAAGGATACATTTTAAAGTGCCCCTATTATGGTTTATGAAAGGTTAATATTTTGGTTTTGGGAGTCCCCAACAACAGGTTGGCATGCATGCAAGGTCAAAAAACACTTTAATTTTCTTATAATATGCATTTATTTTGACCTTATTTGCTCAACGACTCCCAAACAATTCGCTCTTCATTTTTCCAAACCCCTCCTTTGCATGATGCTAATCTGCGGTGATTGGACGATTTCTTTTAAAGTAGTGTGCAGTGCTGCTTTGTGTACAGCCGTTACAGGGAAACAGCTATTTTGAACGCTCCAAAAGCGGTTCCTAGTGGCAACAAGTGGGCGGGTGGACCCTTTTCACAAGACTGTGATGACGCGTTTAACTGTCATCAGCATCATAAATCCTCAAACGTTTTTCATATTTGTATTTTTTTAAATGTATGTACATTTATAACAATATTCTTTGTATTATATTACCTTTGCATCAAATTACAAAAAAAAATAGTTTACGCTAATGTGAGGATGTTTCTAATACAGCGTCTATGGGAGGGATGGTAAATTTGACATCGTTCTGTCTTCTGGCTGCCGTTATCAGTCTCTCTCAATTTTTTTCCTTTTATTGAAAGTCACGAAAACATCGTAGAGTTTTTATTTTGCAATTTGAGCAAATGGTACTTGTGGTACTCTCCCATTCATTGCTCTTCAAGTTAACCCAACTATGACGACTTCCGCTGCTGAGAAACCCGGAAATGTGAAAAAGGTCCATATGCTAATGTTTCATGAAACGGCTTAAGATTCGTTTTAAAAACGACTCGTTTCAATGATTTAGAGTCGACTCTAAATGTTTTCATTCACTTAGAGCTGCGTTACACACTGCATGAAAGATAATTTTCAAAAAAACATAATAAGGGCAATTTAAATAACATCCTAATCACTCTTTTCTATATAAAGAAAGTGAAGAAAAATGACGAATAAGCATCATAAAAGTATCTTCTGACTTGTGAACTCAAGTATAAGTCTTCTTTCTTTAAGGGATAGTTCACCTGTTAATGAAAATTCTGTCACCATTTACTCACCTTCAAGCTGTTTTAAACCTATATGAGTTTCTTTCTTCTGTGGAAAATAAATAAAGATCTTTTGAAGAACAGAATGAAGAAAAAGTTGATGGTCCCCATTGACTTCCATAGTATGGAAAAAAATTGTGTGGAAGTCAATCGCACCATTAACTGTTTGGTTACCAGCATTGTTCAAAATGTCTTCATTTATGTTCAGCAGAAGGAAGAAATTCTAGCATTGATGACAGAATTTTATATTTTTGGGGTTATATATTTTATATTAACTATCCCTTTAAACCATATGATAGATTAGTATGAGGAACAAATCAAAATGTATGTCTCGAATATTTTGAGTCAAATCCTTTTTAATGAATCTTTCGTTCACAGCACTGGTCTGAATGATTTGTCTGTGAATCATACTGATCCATTCTTGAATTCAGCTTACAATGACTGCAGTTTACAGGTCACTAGAGGAAAAAGTATTGATGGATAGTGATTTATTCCTCACATAAAGCCATGCAGTCACTTCAGAAGTCTATTTAACATGAGTTTTTGATGTTTTTTTAAGCTTGACAGCTCAAGTCCTTGTTCAGTTTTATTACATGTATAGAAGGTGTAAGGGCTTCTCCAGAGATTCCCCTTTAGTGTATCATGGAAGGATGTCATAAATATCATTATGTCGCAATCAGAGCCGATCCTAGACTTCTGGGGGCCCTACGCAGAACGTGTGTGGTTGAGATGCACGAATGGATGCAATGCAGTTGTCTGGGTTTCACTTCGTCTTGAATCATCTTGAAATGATCATTCGAGCGTTCATGTTTTCATAACCTCTGGCCAAACTCCAAAACGAACCCAAAATTAAAACATATTTTGGATTAAGGGGGCCCCCTGGTGTTTCGGGGGCCCTACGCAGCTTGCGTATTCTGCGTATAGGGAGGATCGGCTCTGGTCGCAATCATACAGACTAAATTCAAATGCAAACTAATTAATCCTCTCAAACTTGTCCTTCCAGCCTCAAACCACGACTCTGATTGGTCTTCTAAAGACTGCACGGCTGCTGCGATTGGTGCGAGTAGCGAGGAAACTGGACCGTTACTCTGAGTACGGCGCGGCAGTGCTCTTCCTCCTCATGTGCACCTTTGCCCTCATCGCTCACTGGCTGGCATGCATCTGGTACGCCATTGGCAATGTGGAGCACACCAACTCTGCCCTTATTGGAGGCATGAAGATCGGCTGGCTGGACAACTTGGCTGACCAGATTGGCAAAAGTTACAATGAGAGCAATAACTGCTCCGGCCCCTCCATCAAGGATAAATATGTAACTGCCCTGTACTTCACCTTCAGTAGTTTGACCAGTGTGGGATTTGGAAACGTCTCTCCCAACACCAACCCTGAAAAGATTTTTTCCATTTGTGTCATGCTCATTGGCTGTAAGTGCTCTACATTCATTATATTAGGCATGACAACTAAAGCTTCACTGGGAGCTTCAACAACTTAAACATTAATCTACATTACTGTACAAAGATCTGGGGTCATTAAGATACAAATTTATTACAAATTGGATTGAATTTGTATTTATTTTTTATTTTAATTTGTCATATTTTCTCAGCTACTTTTGACAAATGCTACTGTTTAAAAGTTTGGAGTCAGTTTTTTGTAGTTTTGAAGTTTTTGTAATATAAATTATTATTTAATTCACAAAGGGCAAATTCAATTCATCAAAAGTGACAGTAAAGTCCTTTATAATATTACAAAAAAATTATATTTCAAATAAATTCTTTTGAACATTATATTCATCAAATAATCACAAAAAATTTTTTTTCAACTGATAATAATGAGAAATGTTTCTTTAGATGCAAATCAGTATATTAGTAATTTCTGAAGGATCATGTGACACTGAAGACTGGAGTAATGGCTGCTGAAAATTCAGCTTCGCATCACAATAATAAATTACATATTAAAACAAACATTAAAATAGAATAGTTATTTTATGTTGTAATCATATTTCTCAATATTACTGCTTTTACTGTATTTTGATCAAATAAATGCAGCCTTGGTGAGCATAACAGATTTTATTCAAAATCGTACTGATCCTAATCTTTTAAATGGTAGTGTATATATTATAAATACATTTAATTTGTAAAAACATATTTAGTTTACACCATGCTCTTGGCTGATGATATTCTTTGTTCTTCTTTCTTTCCAGCCCTGATGTATGCCAGTATCTTTGGCAATGTGTCAGCTATAATTCAGAGGTTGTATTCAGGCACAGCTCGCTATCACACTCAGATGCTACGCGTGAAAGAGTTCATCAGGTTCCATCAGATCCCAGAAGGACTTCGACAACGACTAGAAGAGTACTTCCAGCACGCCTGGTCCTACACTAACGGCATTGACATGAATGCTGTGAGTTACAAACACACACATAAACTTTAAATATACCTGAAGTAATATATGTGCTTTTATACACTACCCTATATAATGTTCAAAGTGTATTGAGAGGGCTTCCAGACCCCTCATATGTGTTATAAAGCACCACATATTTTTATAATGTTTTGATTTATACTTAAAATGCACATTTTTAACCCTTAGTCAATTTATGGGGTTTAATTCAAATGTGAAAAATATTGTACATCTTTAATGTTGCATAATGTTATCGTTTTCTCATATGTCCTGCTACAGGTGTTGAAGGGATTTCCGGAGTGTCTGCAGGCTGACATCTGTCTGCATCTGAACCGCAGTCTGCTGCAGTACTGTAAGGCTTTCCGGGGGGCGAGCAAGGGCTGTCTGCGGGCTCTGGCTATGCGTTTTAAGACCACTCATGCCCCACCCGGTGACACTCTGGTGCACAATGGAGACGTATTAACCGCACTGTATTTCATCTCCCGCGGCTCCATAGAGATCCTCAGAGAGAATGTGGTTGTGGCCATTTTAGGTTTGACTACTTTCTAGTTCTGTCTGTTTCATTTTTTATTTTCTTTCCCCACCTTTTATTTATTTCAGCCCACTCCAGCTTGAAAGCTAAAAATTGCTGCCTTAACTTTAGTAAACGCATAGAGATTTTATTAGTGATTTGAGCTCGATACTTCACATTAATTGCTTTGCTCAGAAAGCTGACATAACTGTATCTTGCTTTTTACTCTCTGTTCATTTATTTCAGTTTACACTACTGTTGAAATGTTTGGGGTCTGTAAGATTTTTTTTTGTATTTGAAAGGAGTTTCTTATACTCAGCAAGGCAGCCTTTGTTTGTGATTTGGTTCTTTATAAAACTAAATAAAAGTATTAATAATTTATTTGAAAAATTGACCCCAAATGTTTGAATGGTAGTGTAAGTATCAAGGAACTTTGCTGCCGTACCATGGGTGCAGCAGGCGCAATGATATTATGCAGCGCCTGAAAGTAGTCCCCTGCTATATCATAACTAGTTACCTAGCTGGGGACTACTTTCAGGCGCTGCGTAATATTATTGCGCCTGCTACACCCATGGTACGGCAGCAAAGTTCCTTGATTATTACGCCGGAATGAGAGTATAGTTCCAAGCCAAATTGGCCTAAGAAATCGCAACTTTTAATTTTCCGTCGGTCTTAGTACATGATGTAACTACAGAGGAGTCAAGCTTTAAATAGGAAAAATATTGAAACTCTTTGTTCTGTTTCCACTGTAGGTAAGAATGATATTTTTGGGGAGCACATCAGTCTGTATGCCAGGCCGGGGAAATCAAGTGCAGACGTGAGGGCTCTGACGTACTGTGACCTGCACAAGATCCTCAGAGACGACCTGCTGGAAGTGTTGGACATGTACCCCGATTTCTCCGACAGCTTCTGGAGTAACCTAGAAATCACATTCAACCTTCGAGATGTAAGCCACTCAAACTCACACAATACAGAGGAAATAAATGTGTGTTTTTGACAATAGCGAGTTATTATTTGTGTTTCTCTACATGTTTTCTGTAATTATGTGAGTTACTGAAGCTTGTGTGAATCAGGCAGACAGAATCATGCATGCAACCCCAAGCGAGGACTCAGACTGTGGCTACCGTAGACCCAGACATCGGAGGAACCCCTTGCAGCGAAATCGACCTGGTAAGTGTGGCAATCTAGTCCAGGACGGCCACAAAAATGATACAACATACTATTCTGATCTCTCTCTTCTCTCTTACATCACTAAGATGGGATGGACCGAGATGGGATGGACCAGTCCTGTTCGCCTGTGGGCAACCACCAGGGGGCAATACCGCTCTCACACTGGGATGAGTTATGCAGCAATACTAGTGCTGCTTCCTTGTCCAGTGAGGAGGACATGAAGCCCCTGGTGTCTGGCCGAGGGGAAATGTACTCGCCAGGGACAGAGATGCAAGAATACTCCCCCTCTGGGGTCAGCCTCATGCCCCCCGGCAACAGCACAGCTTCTGCCATGGGAGGACCACTGGGAGGGACACATCCGTACACAGGTAGCAGGATTAGGTTTGGTGCTACCTGAATCATTGAATATAATATCAGCCCAATTCATAAGAAATATGCACCTGTGGGGATATTTTTGCAAAAAAGGGTATTACATTGCTTCTTGGACATTTCGCAGCAGTTAAGTGAAATGTCCAGTGAGTGAGGCTAAAAAGAGTGTTTCATTTTCTCCGTTCAGATGAATGTGAATGTGTAAATATACCTTTTCTTTACATTTGTTCATGCACATATTGCAGCAGTTTGGAAATGATATGTCCAGTGAGTGATATTAAAAAGTTAACGCTCTATCGCGTTTGAAAATAGTGTACCCCCTAAGATAAACCCAGCCCTAAACTTAAATTATAATGTTAAAGAAAGAATAGGTGAGATAAAAGCACATTTGCTGAAGCAATTTCACTTATTTTTACGTAGTGTGGCATTGTGAGAGGTAGGGTATCATCAAAGTGTGGGTTGCTTCACAAATTGAGTCCAGGTTGAGGTCAAGTTACAAGTTTCTTCTTTTTTTTAATCATCAACTCCAAAAGCCAAAAGTTTACAACTTTAGTAAAACCTTCTCCAGATTCTCTCCACATTCACACACAAAAAGAATCAAAGTCCCTCCGTTCCCAGCTCATCATCAGCTTTTGTCTTTCACTCCCAACAGCTGTGCCTCCCCGATGAGGAACATGGTAACTGTAGTTCGGGACCAGGTGGCCATCTTGGTTTGTAGTCCCCATTGCTGCAGCCATCTAGATGGCACATACCTTCCCTCTATGACACAATCTCTCACAATGCCACAGTAGCTTTGAGCATATTTTTGTTGTTAAACCGTGTTTTATGGGATTTGCGCTTTCCATCACAATTGCAGCGTTGTACCAGGTGCGCTAACGAGAAAGCTTACTTTGTCAGAAAAGCCATACATATGGAGCTGGGTATGTGATGTGAATATTAAAATGTTTTACAAATCATGAGTTGTTTACAGCTGATATCATAGTATTGTGCAAGGAACCATGCGAAAAGGAAATTTTTGCCTTCATTAATTGATAATCTGCCCCTTAATCAAAATTTGTGGGAAAACAAATAAAGATTGTGTTCAATTGTTGCATAATATACTTTGACAGAGACGTGGAGGAAAGGGCCGGAGTTCAAGTAAATTAAATGATGGAAAAATCTGGCATACGTCACCAAATAGAAGTCTGTCATTTCACCGGAAGATCCAGTTATGGCATTTTGATTAAAAATTGCAATGTCAATTTTTTTTTAATCATATAAACATAATGTCCAAGACATGCATTTAAAAAGTAGACAGAATACATTTTTATTTCATGCCAACTTTAAAAGTATGCAGTTTAACATAGCCAGCCAATATGTACGTTTTGTAATTGGTAGAAGTATGCAAATTGGTGTTCAGCTACTGTTTATGTTTTTTCTACATATTTGTGATATTTCATAATCATAGTCTTCTCCATCTTTAACTTGTCTGTTACTCTGTATCTTTCTGTTCCTCTTGATCTTTCCACTCATTCTTCATCCATAAAGCGGCTCCTCTGAACGTGTCGGGATTATACGGCTATTTGGCCGACCGCAGGGCCAGTCAGTACTCAGAGAGTCAGAGACGTTCCTCTGCAGTGCAGGCCTGCTACCACCATCACAGCCCCTGTGTTGAGGACAGACCGAGTCAGCTGCAGACGCGTCTGGAGCTGCTGCAGTCGCAACTCAACAGGTCTGATATCCAGAGGACAAAAAAAAACAAGCTTTTAATGGCAAAGTCTGCATTTGTCGAACAAATCCACTCTTTCTCTCTCTTTCTCTCTAAAGACTGGAGACCAGGATGACAGCTGATATAAATGTGATCCTGCAGTTGCTGCAGAGGCAGATGGCACCTGTACCCCCTGCCTACAGCTCTGTTTCCCCTGAACCGCTGGCCCACCCCGCTCATCCCATCAGCCTGTATACCTCAGCAACGCACAGCACTATGCCATCTTTACAGATCAATGACAGTTCATCACCTGGAAAGGTAGGTTATCATGTAAACAATGAGAGAAGAACGTTGGTTGTAAACCACACATTACATAGATGAACAGTAGATAATTCCAGAAGCAGTATCCACCTTATTTTTCAATGCCGAAATAATCAGTTTTCTGTGAATGTGAGACTTCCGGTTCATTAGCCGCTGTAGGGAAATAACGAGAAGAACAACAAAGTGCAGTAAATGCTAAAACAGTTTGCATTACAAATCACTGTGTTCATAATTAAGATAATACATTAAAATGATATGGTAAGGCACACCAGTTTGCAATATCAAGCAGCAAAACAAGTTGTTTCGTACAGCTACAATTAGCTGGAAGCGGATGACACATAAAATGTACTAAATGGCTGCATCCACTCTTACAGGAAAACTAGGGTGGACAAAATGATTTTTGATTCTTTTGACTAAAGCTACAATAAATACATATATTATACTAAACTAAAATATACATATATTCAGGGTGCAATTTGTGAAAAAAGCAGAGGGGGGGGATGCTTTTGAAAACTTTTTTTCTTTCTCCATAAGCTCTCTCCATTTCCATGGTTTTTTAAACAACAAATAAATTATACGGAGAAAGTGAGCAAAGAACACTATCAAAGCGCTCCAGTGACAGTCAGATTGCGGATCGCGAATCATTTGATTCAGACCGGGACTTCAGAGTAGGTTTGCAGGATGTTTTTTTGATAAAAAAATAAGTCAGCAGAGGCAGGGATGTATAGACCAGAGAGGGGGAAATCCCCCCATTTCCCCAGCAAATCACATCCCGCATATATTAATACACTATTAGATATATATTTGATTTTATAAACCTGAAGGGTAAATATACATAGAAGTATATTACATTTATGCATCATTTCGTGATTTTTTGACAAAAAATAACTAACAATAAACAAAAAAAACTTTTAGATTTTTTTTAATAAAAAATAATAATAAATAACATTTAGTAAATATTACATTACACACATTTAATTAAGCTGTGAAAACAAACACATTATTTAAAAAGAAAAAAGCATTTTCTCTCAAATTTCCTTCAGATCCCCTAGCCCTTTCTTGCAGGCCCCTGGGAGTCTAGAGACCCCACTATGAAACCCCCTGCTGAGCAACCTCAGTTTTGTAGAAAATACTTTTTTTGGGAGATTTCAAATTTTTGTGTTCAAGTAGATAGGTGCTTTACTTGCATGACTAGTGTTACCAAGATGGCGACGAGTAAACTGACATAGGTAATATAGTGATTGTCACCAACAAAGACTGAACTCTGTGTTCTTTCATTATCAGCAGTCTAGATGAATCTTTGTGGTGAGCTTGTTGCATGTCTGTATTGAACCGGACCTGTCTTATCCACAGAGCCCTGACTTGGACATCTTTAAGGATAAGTCTCCAGACTCTTTGTCCAGTGGGATCCATCTAACAGTTGCCTCCAATGACACCATGTCCATGTCCCCAGAGACAGAGCTGGCTGTGCCCACAGGACTGAATCCCCCCGGAGAGCCTCATCTACAGCCCCCCGGACTGCTGTGTAGAAGCCTGCGCTTCCCTTCGCTTCCGGACAGTTTGGAGAGTCCGAGCACGCTGGAGGGATCCCCAGAAATCCAGAGGCACATGTCCGATCCAGTCTTACCTGGAAGCTAGATGCCAAAAACAGACTACTGTCCATTCCGAGATGCATATGTGCTTTCCCTTTTCAAACAGCTCAATATCGCACTTCTATAATAAATGTATTCATGTTACTTAGTTAAAAGGGCATCCAGTAGAGAAACCGGTGACTGTAGATTTCTCTGAATCTCGGAGGTGTTTTGTCTCATATCCCTTCTCATTCAGAGCAGGACTTTTTCCTCTGATGCGAGAGTATTTGGTAACACCTCAACTTTTGTGTTATTGAATATGAAGAGAAGCACAGTGGGCAATAAAGTCAGAGTCAAAGAGAAGATTCTACATTATGATCACCTGCCCCATCATGTAATAATTGTGCGTTTTTGTCTGTCTGTTTGAGATTTGTCTTTACTAAACCTCATCTTGTCTTCTTACGTCCGCTGAGATTCGGAGGTTGGATCCTCTGAGGAAATGACACATACAGTATACTTTGGGCTTTCAATGTATAATGAATTGCTTGTGTGTACTGATATTGCAAATGTGCAAAATGTTCTTTTCAGTGTATAGATTTTCTAATTATATACTATTATAAATATATATATTTTTGTGTCAGGTTAGGTGTTTGACCCAAATCTAATGTATTACCCATATGACTGGCACAAAAATGAAGCTTTGTATATTTTGATTCATAGTTACCAAGTAGGCATGAATTCAGGGTTATGAAATGATATTTCTCACTGAAGTGGTTATTTTAACTGCTGATGGGTGGTGTGACTGTGTGTGTGTGTTAAGATGTGTGATCTTTTGGAAATGTGATCACTGAATTTGAAAGAGAAGACTACTCTATCTTGACGTTCTGATTGGAGAAGGACTGTTTTTTGTAAATCACTTTTTGAGATGAAATCAATGTAAAGTTTGTTTTGCCTCTGCAATGTACACAGATGGATGTATGTACAATGATTGGAAACCTTTATTGGACTGTGAAGGTTTCCAAAAGCACACAATTATTATTATTTAGATTAAATATTATTTACTAATGTTGCACTGTGTTTAAGATTTCAATATTCTTGGTCTCTTTTTCATCATTTTTTTTTTTACTAGAGATGCACTGATATTAAAATGCTCAATAGTATCAAGCTAATAATTATTTTAATGTTATAAGCAGTGTTATTTTACTATTTAGTATGCTTTTGTATTTATTATAGAATTTATCAGCGATAGCATCTCTGGTTATAAATGATAATTAGCTAATATTAAAATATGTAGTATAAAAATGGCTATTCATTTAGAAATTTGCAAAACTTTACATTTAACAGTGTTCTTAAAAATAAACTTAGTAGTGAGCATTAGATGGCAAATTTAATCAGAACACAGAAATAAAAGAAATGAGCATGCAAAATTAAATATCCAATATCTAACCAAGAAAATATTCTCTAATATCAGCCAATAACCAGTTTTGCCTTGATAAATTGTACATCCAACTACACATTTGACTGGCCTTTCCATAAATAATTAACATAGATAGCTTTATGAAAGAACAAGAGTTTAATGAGTTTATTAATAAAAAAGCATCATGGCTGGACACACACAGAACTACTTACTTTTAAACACTCCATCTAAGAGTGTGAGGTGAGGATGAAGATCCCACACAGCCTTGCAAATTCACTTTTGAACAACAACAGTATAGTTTCATGGACCGACCAAATGACTCGCAATGCAAAGTTATTCTGGAAAAGTGACACTTTTGTCCTACCTTGTACATAATATTTATATTGTATACAGTACACATTTCACTTCGAGCACAAGCATGCGGAAAGGGGACAAACTTTTTTTATGAAAAATAATATGGGGAGGAAAAATGTTACGGGAACTCTCAGTAATGCATCTTTAAATGAAAAAGACATTGCCCACTCAAACACTGATTTCAACAGCGCAGCTAACCGCTAAGTGAGTCGTGAGCATGCCTGAGGAACTATTATGAATGTTTTGCGGTGACGTCAAGCATTTTTTCTCCATACTATCTGGTATTTAACTATTTCCAAGGATACAAATAAATGGCACCTTTCTGAAATGAAAAAACTGGATATGAAGTCTAGAGGATCTTTAAAATTGTATTAATCTTTGAAGTAAGTTATTACATCTAAATGGTAGTTTCATATTGTCCATGTTGGCAATTTTACATCTCTGATCCAAGTTTTCAAAAATGTTTTTACCAGTCAAACATAATGATTTTTCCTTACACAAATGGCCATACAATTATAGTAATTACAGTTGTGTTTAAGATCCCATTATGAGGACTCTGGGACACCGGCAAATAGGAAAACAGACAAATATAATATATTGTGCAGAAACACAGATACTCATTCACACGTCTTCATTCTCCCAAACAAAAGTTGCACACACATTGTTCAGACTGTTGGTCCCATTGGCCCGTTCATACAGTTTCCTGCTTGAAACCCCTAGACCTCAGGAACTTTAGAAAACAAGTCTCTGCTCCATGAAAGACTCTCTTACAGCAATGCTGCCTGTAGGCACAGAGGCGCTTTAAGCCTCGGCTCTACACCCGCAGGATCTCCAGACAGTTGTTGTAGCAAATGGCAATCCAGTCGGGCTGAGTGGAGGCCCACTGCACGTTATTGATCTCTCCCTCGGCTGTGTAAGCCAGGATGGGGTCCTCGATGGCCCGCGGCATCTGCTGGATGTCCCAGATCAGAGCCTGGTGATCGTCCGCTACAGTTGGATTTAAAAGAAAAGGGGGCCAAGTAAAGAAGACTTGTATGAAACGGCACTGTCACTACTGCTATAGTCCAAAACTGACCAAACGAAAACAGAACTCAACTGGACCATTTAAGAATTCAAAACTATTGCATGTGTAAATTATTTAAAGGGATACCCCCCCCCCCCCCAAAAAAGAGAATTTTGTCATTTATCACTTACCCCCAATGTCGTTCCAGAGCCGTAAAAGCTTCGTTCGTCCTCCGAACACTATTTAAGATATTTTAGATGAAAACCGTGAGGCTTGTGACTGTCCCATTAACGGCCAAGTAAAGTACACTGTCAAGGTCCAGAAAAGTATGAAAAGCATCGCCAGGATACTCCATCTGCCATCAGTGGCTCAATCGTCCACAATTAGGCACCGTAACGTCTCCTCTGCATCAGCGCAGTGCCATTTTGGAGATTATCCCCTGGACGCAAAATGCGTACACTCTTCTATATCAGCCTCAACACAGAGATGTGTCTTCTTCGTCGATTTACGTTCTGAT
This sequence comes from Ptychobarbus kaznakovi, assembly GCA_027422405.1. Taxonomy (NCBI): domain Eukaryota; kingdom Metazoa; phylum Chordata; class Actinopteri; order Cypriniformes; family Cyprinidae; genus Ptychobarbus; species Ptychobarbus kaznakovi. Next base: position 7,925,630 of record CM049807.1, on the reverse strand, counting down.
TTGAAGGCAAACAGCGCATCCTTGTGGCCCGGCTGATACAGAAGAGTATACGACTTTATTGTTGAATTTTACAAAATATATTCTCATAGCTTCATAACGTTACGATTGAACCACTGATGGCAGATGGAGTATCCTGACGATGCTTTTCATACATTTCTGGACCTTGACAGTGTACTTTACTTGGCAGTCAATGGGACAGTCACAAGCCTCCCGGTTTTCATCCAAAATATCTTAAATTGTGTTCTGAAGACGAAGGAAGCTTTTACGGGTCTGGAACGACATGGGGGTAAGTGATAAATTACAAAACTCTAATTTTGGGGTGGAGTATCCCTTTAATGCATGTTAATACGTAAGTTAATGTTTGATTTAAATAATATATTAGTAAATGCTCAATTGAGCATTTACTAACAAACCGTGACCTCCGAACCGAGGTACGTACCGAACCGTGACATCTGTGTACCGTGCCACCCCTATAATATATATATATATATACATACACGTACACATAAATATGTTGTGTGAGTTTGTGCATGTGTATGTAACCGGGCTGGTTTCTAACCTGCTGTACATATGTGACAGGAGGAGTGGGGCGCCCATGCGATGCCATTCACACAGGCACGATGATTATTGAGACGAGCCACAGGTGTACACGGCACACGCACATCCAGAATCACCACCTGACAAAAATAAAACATTGGATGGCAAAAATGAGGGACAAATATAGAGATGGAGACAAAAATGTTAATATAGTAAAAGGGACTAAAAGAGAGACCTCCATGCCATCCATGGCCATAGTGGCCAAGTAGTTGGGGTCCTGCTTGTTCCAGCAGAGGCGCAGCAGCGGGTGATGTTGAGGGTCCTCATAGATGATGGTGCTGTGCTCCAGGTGTCGCAGATCAAACATGCGCACAGATCCATCTGCTCCCACAGACGCAAACATATCGCGACCGCCACCCGCACGGCTGAATGCAATGTCATACACCTGAAACCCAACGACAAACGCTTTTATACAGAGAACGCTACTAACTACACAGTCCTGAAGAATCTGAAGCACTAGGGAGAGTTTTTCCTCACCTCCTTGTCGTGAGCAATTAGTTGTGTTTTGACATGGCCTGACACCAGGTTGACCCTTCCTAGGACCTGTCCTGTCTCTAAACCCCAGATCGTGCAGGTGGTATCAATACTAGACGTGCCTAAAAACACAAAACACACATACATGAAACCCTGACCATCTTTTGAGTGGCAAACATACAAATGTGTAAAACACATTTTGCTATTTTTAAGTGATAATTTTGCAATATTCTTATACACTACTACTATTTTAAATTGGCTTCTAGTTTTATATTTTATGTTATCAGTTTTAATTTATGTTTTTCTTTTACTGAACAGTTTTAGTAATTTTAGCATTTCGACTAGAGATGCACCGATTTCAATTTTCTTGGCCGATTCCGATTTCTTGTAAGTGTGACCTGCCGATACCGATTTTTGCCGATTCCGATTTTCTTTCTAAGAACTATAATTGACAGCATATACAAACAAAAATCAATGCAAATATCAAGGAAACATTATTTACATAATAAAATTTTTTTTTAAATGACAATTCCCCCAATCTGGACTAATTTACAGATTTTCTCTCACTTAAACAACTCTCAAAATAAAGTGCTCTGTGACTGGAAAGAGGAAGAAATAGTTAACTTAAAATGAGTTGTTGTATGTAACAAAACAGATGTCATTTCCCGCTGTTTATAAATGGTAATTTCTTTTCCCTAACCTTATTAAATGTGTCATTTTTCACATCAAATTCTTACTTTGTTTCAATTTATTCCGTTAGAATAATAAGAAACTGTTGTTACCATTCAAATGAAGTTATTAACAAACTATCTTTCCACTGCTGAGGAAACAGAAGCTGCATCTGAAGTGGTATTAGATGTATTTACACAGACAGCTTGATGAAGCTGAGGTGCCATAAATGCATTTACACTGCAAAATGTCAAATGCATAAATAATTTTATAAGATTAATGTTTTACATATTTTTTTAAACATACAAATAAATGTTGAAAAAATGCAATAATACTTTTAAATATGACTAAACCACCAGTAGGCGGCAGGAAATGTCTGTTTTAATAAGCGAGTCATTTATTAATTCATTCAACCGATTCATTCAAACGGCTGATTCATTCAGAAACGAGTCAATTGACTGTCCTTATGAATGGGCCACTGAATCAATTGACTCACTCGATTCGTTCGATTCGTTCAGAAATGCGAAACACCGCTGTGTGTTGCTCGGAGACACACAACAGTTCTGCTGTGGCTTTGATCACAACTATTTTTCGTCAGCGAAATTGAGCAAAAACAGTCAATATTTTGTCTAAAATCTAAGTCACTTAATTTAAACCTCTTTTTTATTGAAATACTGCTGTATAAAATCAGTGTCACATTGCAATCGTGCTGATATTGTTATTCGGGGAAACATCATGGCCATCTAATGTTTCTTACCTAAATCATATTTTGTAAATCTCTTTTATTAATTTTTTCTACCACAGTATGCATCTATAAAATTCTGATAGTTACTTTGTGTGTGCTGTCTCTCTCACACACTCACTCAGGCTGTGCAAGCCTCATCTGGCACGACATAAATACATTATCAGTCGCCGTTTACACTGAATGCCATTAAAATTAGAATCATTCTCACGCGAAACGACATGTATACTCGCGACTATGATATCTACTGTGAGTGTGCGCGTGGCTGTGACGTCTCTGCCTGCGCCGCTGGCAATAAAAGGATCGGCTCGGAATCGGCAAGACGTGAGACTGACCGGCCGGTCACCGATCCGGGCCGGTCATGCGAGAAATCGGCACACTTCCAATCAGTCAATCGGTGCATCTCTAATTTCGACTTAAATTTATCAGTTAGTTACCAAGACAACTTTCCTAAATTAAAAAAAAAAAAAAAAATATTTAAATTAACAAAAAAACTATTCTAATAGTTTGTTAACAATCACTATCAACAATGGCAAAAAATTCCATTTAGTCTCCAAAATGAAAAAGTGACATTTCTAATTTTTTAAGAGCAATGTTTTTTTTTCTTTTGAAAATTAAATTTGATATTTCTAGCATTTATAGATATATGTTTTTTAAATACATTTTGTATTTTTTTTAAATATATGTTTACCATATTTATTATTGCTTTATTTCGATTATCACAAATTATTTTAAATATCTTTAGTTAATGGTCACAACAATGCCACACAATTGTGGGCTCTCACCCAGAAGATTGGGATCCACTTCATTCCAGTCAAAAGATGTCAGAGGTGCACAGAAATCAGAGTTCTTGTTATTATTCAGGAGACACTCCAGACGGGTCTCTGTGTCATTCACCTGACAACAAGATACATACAGTTCACTTACATCATATACATATCTACAGGTGCATCTCAATAAATTAGAATGTCGTGGAAAAGTTCATTTATTTCAGTAATTCAACTCAAATTGTGAAACTCGTGTATTAAATAAATTCAATGCACACAGACTGAAGTAGTTTAAGTCTTTGGTTCTTTTAATTGTGATGATTTTGGCTCACATTTTAGAATAGAATACTTCATAAGACCAATAAAAAAAAAAAATTTTTTTAGTGAATTGTTGGCCTTCTGGAAAGTATGTTAATTTACTGTATATGTACTCAATACTTGGTAGGGGCTCCTTTTGCTTTAATTACTGCCTCAATTCGGCGTGGCATGGAGGTGATCAGTTTGTGGCACTGCTGAGGTGGTATGGAAGCCCAGGTTTCTTTGACAGTGGCCTTCAGCTCATCTGCATTTTTTGGTCTCTTGTTTCTCATTTTCCTCTTGACAATACCAATAGATTCTCTATGGGGTTCAGGTCTGGTGAGTTTGCTGGCCAGTCAAGCACACCAACACCATGGTCATTTAACCAAGTTTGGTGCTTTTGGCAGTGTGGGCAGGTGCCAAATCCTGCTGGAAAATAAAATCAGCATCTTTAAAAAGCTGGTCAGGAGAAGGAAGCATGAAGTGCTCAAAAATTTCTTGGTAAACGGGTGCAGTGACGTTGGTTTTCAAAAAACACAATGGACCAACACCAGCAGATGACATTGCACCCCAAATCATCACAGACTGTGGAAACTTAACACTGGACTTCAAGCAACTTGGGCTATGAGCTTCTCCACCCTTCCTCCAGACTCTAGGACCTTGGTTTCCAAATGAAATACAAAACTTGCTCTCATCTGAAAAGAGGACTTTGGACCACTGGGCAACAGTCCAGTTCTTCTTCTCCTTAGCCCAGGTAAGACACCTCTGACGACAACTGTAGCCAAATTCCTTGACACGTCTGTGTGTGGTGGCTCTTGATGCCTTGACCCCAGCCTCAGTCCATTCCTTGTGAAGTTCACCCAAATTCTTGAATCGATTTTGCTTGACAATCCTCATAAGGCTGCGGTTCTCTCGGTTGGTTGTGCATCTTTTTCTTCCACACTTTTTCCTTCCACTCAACTTTCTGTTAACATGCTTGGATACAGCACTCTGTGAACAGCCAGCTTCTTTGGCAATGAATGTTTGTGGCTTACCCTCCTTGTGAAGGGTGTCAATGATTGTCTTCTGGACAACTGTCAGATCAGCAGTCTTCCCCATGATTGTGTAGCCTAGTGAACCAAACTGAGAGACCATTTTGAAGGCTCAGGAAACCTTTGCAGGTGTTTTGAGTTGATTAGCTGATTGGCATGTCACCATATTCTAATTTGTTAAGATGTTAATTGGTGGGTTTTTGTTAAATGTGAGCCAAAATCATCACAATTAAAAGAACCAAAGACTTAAACTACTTCAGTCTGTGTGCATTTAATTTATTTAATACACGAGTTTCACAATTTGAGTTGAATTACTGAAATAAATGAACTTTTCCACGACATTCTAATTTATTGAGATGCACCTGTACAGGTACATCTCAAAAAATGTTAATATGGTGAAAAAGTTCATTTTTTCTTGTAACTTATTTCAAAAAGTGAAACTTTCATATATTTTAGATTCATTACATGTAAAGTAAAACACTTCAAATGTTTTTTTTGTTTTAATTTTGATGATTAGAGCTTACAGCTAATGGAAGTCAAAAATCAATATCTCAAAATATTAGAATATTTACATTTGAGTTTCAATAAATGACCATCCATACAGTATAAATTGTGGGTATCTCTTGTTCTTTGAAACCACAATAATGGGGAAAACTGCTGACTTGGCAATGGTCCAGAAGACGATTATTGACACCCTCCACAAAGAGGGTAAGTCACAGAAGGTCATTACTGAAAGGGGTGGCTGTTCAAGGAGTGCTGTAAGAAATTGAGTAGGAAAATGTGCACAAGCAACAGGGATGACTGCAAGCTTGAGAATACTGTCAAGCAAAGCCGATACAAACTCTTGGGAGAGCTTCACAAGGAGTGAACTGAAGCTGGAGTCAGTGCATCAAGAGTCACCACGCTCAGACATCTTCAGGAAAAGGGACTACCAAGCCACTTCTGAAACAGAAACATCGTCAGAAGCATCTTACCTGAGAAAAATAACTGGACTGTTGCTCAGTGGTCCAAAGTCCTCTTTTCAGATGAAAGTACATTTTGCATTTCATTTGGAAATCAAGGTCCCAGAGTCTGGAGGAAGAGTGGAGAGGCACAGAATCCATGTTGCTTGAAGTCCAGTGTGAAGTTTCCACAGTCAGTGATGATTTGGGCTGCCATGTCATCTGCTGGTGTTGGTCCACTGTGTTTTCTGAAGTCCACAGTCAACGCAGCCATCTACCAGGAAATGTTAGAGCACTTCATGGTTCCTTCTGCTGACAAGCTTTATGGAGATGCTGATTCCATTTTCCAGCAGGACTTGGCACCTGCCCACACTGCCAAAGGTACCAAAAGCTGGTTCAATGACCACGGTGTTACTGTGCTTGATTGGCCAGCAAACACGCCTGATCTGAACCCCATAGAGAATCTATGGGGTATTGTCAAGAGGAAGATGAGAGACACCAGACTAGTGTTGGGCGATATGGTCATTTTTCATATCATCATGTCGCCAGCCTGTGAGATCGCCGATACACAATATTATCATGCATGGGTTAGTGGGGGCAAGAGAGAGACTTTCTGTACTTGTCATAGGCTATTTCATAATTATTTGGTGATTTTAAACCGTGCATGCGTAAGAGAGAGCCTGGAAGTACAAATAACCAAAATAATATACTTTCAAACATACTGAAAAATGACCATGTTAAATATAAATATATTTAAAACAGCTAGTTCATATTCGGATACAGCAGTCATACATCGCTATTAGCTATAAAATTTTCATCTCAAGTTGGCTTGCGCAGTGCAGTCAAGCATGAATGTGTAGCAGAAAGTGTACACACCCTCCAAATGCGCAGATAGTCTCCGCTGGTGGCCAGCAGGTCTGGATAGACGCCCTTGGTGTCGGGGATCCACATGATCTTGGTGGTTGGGTACGGATGATCGAATGTGTTCCTGCATACAAACTCTGAGCTCTCCTCCTCAAGACCCACCACCTGGACCTGAACATCACAAAACAAGCAGCTGATGCAACAACGTCCATCTACTGCATTCATAAAGATGGAGTTCTGACAGCTGTCAAACGTTTATCCACAAGCAAGATACAAATAAGTCAAGCACCACACTGTTTATCTGAGAGTGTTCTCAAACTATGGGTGACATCTATGACCAACACTCTATTAACTCTCGTTCATCTGCATCTAACATGTTATTGTACATGTTTTCAAGCATACTTCTCTATATGATAGCAACACAAAACAAAGTAGACACATAACACACAGCGATCCTGGATGTCTTGGTGTCACGCAGCTGTTTACCTTGTTGTTATATTCCTCGACGAAGCTGCCGAGCGCCAGGCGAAAGCGCTTGTCGGGTCTGACGCTCCAGTTCATGGCATAGACGGTCCATGGCGCCTCGTATTTGTAGATCTCTTTTCGTTTACCGTGCAACGACATGTTTCAATCCCTCGATCGAACCGGTGAGAATCAGTTAGAATTGGGTCGTTAACAATACCTAGATTTGCAGCGATGACTGAAAAAAGACTATTTCAGCGAGAAAGATGGTCGTGTTTGTGCAGCGCGAGACAAAGAGAATGTCATAACAATCCCCTCCGCAACGGCCGCGAAAACGACGAGCTGCGCTCTGCGACGACACAAAACCTGCTTAGTGAAGCGCACAGATCACCATCAAATACTCAAGACTGTGTGTAGCTAAAGGCCCATGTTTCTGCTTAGTCGAGTAGTCCCAATGGTTTTAATTCTAACTTTAGAAAACCCCAAATAGGCCCGACCGCTCAACGGCACATTTGGTCTGACGATGTGCGTGTTTCAAAATAAAAGTCCTCGATATAAAATGGGGGCTGCTGAGGTTATTTATAGATTTATGTTGCTACTTGGTCATTTTACCTTCACATCACGTTGGGCAGAGTTTCATAATTGTTTTAGCAATTCCATTTAGCCTTGAAAAGCAACAAACTGTACAATAGATACATATTAGTAAAAAAAAAAAAAAAAGCCCTAAGATAAATACCAGATTTCAGAACTAATTTTAGGAAAATATAAAACAAGGGCCAATAATCAATGTCTGAGATGCAATAAATAAATAAATAAATTCAAACTCATGTGCCGAGCCGTTACAAATGGAATATTTGTATTTACATTGGCTTCAGAGAATATCAGCGTTATACAGTTTTCAGTAATAATAAATATTATTTATTGGGATTACTCTGTCTAACCTGAATTAACCATGATTTTCACAAAAACGTCAAAATATCTGAATGTATTAAAAAAAAATTATATTATAATTTAAATATAAAATGAATTAATTGCATCAATAATTATATTACAGATAAATAATCGTATGAATATATAATTTTAATTGAATTATGCACATATAAAATGTATATTTATGTAATTATTTATACAATTAGCTAACTACAGCTTTTAAATATGCCTCTCACACATAATAGCAGTAGGCTACGTCAACCGCGTATTAATAATAAAGGGTTAATCATTTACCAGCGCAGCATAAACGCCACGATCTTTTCTTATCCTTGTTGTCAGGGTTCGCACAGCATTGTGGGTAGAGTTGGTCAGATGACCCTCGCCTCTCCTGAGAGGGGTACAGCTGCTGTCACACACTAAACGGAAACGCCGATATTTACAGGTACGTCTGCGTGTTTTTTGACGTTATCGTTGACTTTTCGTATTAACCCTGTGAGGTGAAATGATCGACACAATGACAGTGGCGCAGAAATGTCGCGTGCGGTTTCTAAGGTGGATCGTGTAGCGGCCGCCGTTAGCGAGCTAGCAAGCTAACATCAGTACAAGTGGAACAGGACTCATGGGGGATGGGATAGAATGAACTGGATAGCTTTTCTCAGTCAAACTTCACATTTGTTTGATTTGCCAAACACGGAAAATCCAAGTGGTATGTTTTATAGTAACGTTAGTGGAGCAATAAAGTTGTAGCTCATCGAGGCATTGGCGCTGGCACGACGAGCCTTTCTGAGATTACAGGTTAAACCGGGTTACAATTTAACTAACGTTACAATCACGTCCTCTCTGACTTTACGGTTTGCTGTTTCGCCTAGTTATTCTATTACCAGCCTTATAACAGGTGGAGTATTACTTGACATTATATGATGTATGTAATTAATGTGTAAGTATGAGCCATCTGCTTCACCCACTGTCCTGTCAGGATTTACACACATTGGATTAGGTGCTTAATATACAGTTATTATATTGTATATGAAGGAGTGTCAGAAATGAACTGGGGGAAGCCCTCTAATTCAAGATGTGGGCCCAAAAGCCCTTAGAATATTTATTTATTTATTTGTAACAACCGATTATTTTCCTTTTATTACTAATGTTTTCTATTTTAGTCCTAAATATAGGAAATTTCCCTCATATATGACTTAATTTTATAGATAGGCCTGCAATTGACTAACTAGTTCAGTTTAGGGGTCGACTTGTGTTTTTTAGGGCGGATACCGATTATTACAGACCAATAACCAATATTTTGAACTGATATATGTCTGGTGTAAAAACGAAAATGAATGTCAAAATTAAGAATAACAAGGGCTCTGACAAAATCTGCCTTCCCTGGTGTTGGTTGCACTTCTCTTGTCTTCCTCCGTGCATCCATCTTAAATAAGTGTAATATAAAGAGAGAGTTAAAAGTGGGGCCACTGTATGCTTCATGATTAAGCCTATATTATGCTACAGCTTGGAGAAATGTAAGTATTTGCTTCAATAATTTACGTTAGAAATGTATGTATTCTTCATGAAGTATTTTCTGATGACTAAATCATAACATACAAGAGGTGACTAGTCAATTCATCATCTAATGCACATCAATTGATTTACTTAAATAAGCACAATGTATATTATAAGTGTAAATAATTTAATTGTCTTCATATCTCCATTGTAGAAGTTGTTAAGACCGCAACAATTGTAATGAAACTATAACTCTAATAGCCTATTATAGGCGCACTTGGTTCAATAGCCTATTGAAATGTCTAAATTGTTGTCATCCTAATCTTGGCCGGTGTGACAATATTTTAATCTTGGACTATGTGACAATATTTTAATCTGACTATGTGACAATATTTTAATCTTTGACTATGTGACTATTTTAATCTTGGCCTATGTGACAGTAATTTATGTTAGTTTTAATTTAGAGTGCAGTGCAAATGAAGACATAAAACATTAGTTTAATTTATCTTTTAATCAAATGAGAGTTAAAGGGGTCATATAATGCTACATGCACTTTTACAAGTTGTCTGAACTGAAATGTGTGTTGGCAGTGTGTGTATACAACCAACCTAAAATGATAATAATCCACCCAGTTTTTCTCTTTTAAAGGAGAATGACACGATACAGCTTGCTCTGAAAACAGCTGTTTTTGTCAGGCTAAAAAAGGTGTTTTTTTACACTACCAATGAGAATTTTTAACCAAACAATGTTACAGACTTTTCAATAAGACCCTAAAGAATAATATCAACTTTTGGAAAAGGGACATTATATGACCCCTTTAAACTACTTTTTTGGTTCAGAATGTAATACCTCGGTATCGATACCATAGGTGATGAATAACCAGCCTCAAAAGATAAGTGAACTGAAAATATGTAAAAATACAAAGTGAATGATCGTCATATTAATCTTGGTTAATGTTAGGTATGTGTTTAATGCATAAAGTAATGTTAACATGCTAGACATGTATTAGGAGCCTACATTTATCATTCATTTATAAAAAAAAAATGTATTGCCAGAATACATAAATGTAAAATAAATAATACTATTACTACTACTATTAATACTACTACTACATTTATAAGTGCTGTAATACTGTTAATGCTGTTAATGAATTATAACAAATGTTTCTTTAAAGTGTTATTCTGACAGTCAAAGTAAGTTTCAAAATCATGTTATTATTTCTCTCAGTTCAGACAAAAAGCTTTAAATACAAATCTCTCTCTCTCTCTCTCTCTCGGCTGCTTCATGTTAGCGGTCGGCAATGTGGCAGAAACATTCCCTTCATAATTATTGATACTAAAATTGAATATAGCAAAACTGTTGTTTCATTCAAATTAAATTCATATTTGATTGTTTGAAATGCAAGTGCAAATATTATGTGACCAAAACATCACTGGCACTAGTGTCACATGTTTGAGCTTTCGTGTTTACTGCATCGCATCTTATTTGTGCGTTGATCAGTTGTGAATAAAAGTTAAAATGAAGTATGAATTTATGTTGCACTACCCTGTCAATCTCTTAATTCTTGGAAAAGATCAGGATGAGCAAGCGACTAATGCTTAGCCAGATTTGATGTGTTGCCTCCTGTGGTCAGTTCGTTCACCTTTATCTGTTTGTATGCAGAGTCATGCCATATTTCACTTCTACTGTTCTCGTTATTTATTTGTTTTGGGCGTGTTAATAGTTTAATCTGTTTGATCCATCGTGTTGTTCTGTTGTCACATTTACCGGTTGCGCAGCAATTTGGGAAGCACGGAATAGCAGCGTATGAAATACCAAATTGAGCAAAATTATGATATCGTACCGTTTGAAATATAATAGATACCTGTATTTTCCAGTACTGGTATACCGCACATCCCTAATATGCTCCTAAAAATGGCTAATCCCCTTTAAAAAAATACACATACATAATAAAAAAATTCTCCATTAATTAGCACTGATTTCATGTGCATATTTGTCTTTGGATTTTTTTTTTCATTCAACTGATAAGCATGAAATGTGGAACCAAATGTATTGTGTGTAATATACAAAAATATTGTAGCTATATTAAGTGAATTATATCATACTTAAATTGTCCATTAAGTCCATAGAAAAAACAAATCAGCTTAGTGTATGGCTAACCAGACCGTGCCTTGTAAAGAAGTTCAGCCAATTAGAAGACACTCATTTCAGTGAACATCTGAAGGGCTTAGGCTCTCATGATAAGACTCTGAAGAGACTGACAGACCGCCGCCTCCTTTTATCATTCTCCTGTTGCTATTATAGTGTATTTACTGCACTTTTTAATCATGTGTTTATACACTGATGGATAAACCGTAACCATTGTCTGGTAATCATGTCACACATGCAGTACTGATTAAAGTTAAAATAACCACAATAACTTCCTTAAGGTATGTGAGAAAATTATTTAATTAATTGCCTTTAAAAGTTTTTTTTTTTTTTTATTGAACCCAAATAGATATGACGGGGAAGAGTGTTTTTACTTCACACATTTGCAGTCTAAACATTAGTTTTCTTGGTATTATATGAGAATACCAAACAGTTAAGTCTTGTTTGTCTGTACTGCAGCTGATCATAGCATAACGTACTATATGCATCACTGGAGGTAGAATGTTTTGATCATACACCAAATAATGCAAAAGGCTGCTGATCACCTATGTAATCAATCATTAGTCATGTATTGTCAAATATTTACTCTGTGTTGTTCGTTTACACCATCAACAATTACGTTAGTCTGTATAGCAACAAATAAGTATGAGGAAAAAAAATTATTCAGATAGGACTTTTGTAATGTTAAAAGAATTTCTTCTTCAAATAAATGCTTTTCTTATGAACTTTCTATATAATACATTTTCCTCAAAAATATTAAGCTGCACAACTGTTTTCAACATTGATAATAATAAGAAATGTCACAAATTCATATTTGTTGAAGGATCATGTGGTTCAAGGTTTCTTTATTCGTCATAATAAATTATCAGGGTATAATAGTGAAATAAAAAAAGAGGCAGGATTGGAATCGAACTGAAGCTCTACCACTGAGCTACCAGGCAGGACAAATGTGACACTGAAGACTGGAGTAATGATGCTGAAAATGCAGCTTTGCATCACAGGAATAAATTACATTTTAAAACATATTAAAATGGAAAGTTTTAGTTTAAGTTAGGAGTTTAATAATGCTTGATAATAAAATATTTTACTATATATAATTAGTGATGCGCGGGTGGCGGTTATATCCGCAGGCGCTGCGGATGATCCGTGGGTCGGGTAATAAAAAAATGCATTTTCTGATTATTCGCGGATGGATAAGATAAATCATTAATGATGCAAATATTAACTACATTTTCTAAATAGGCTACAGAAATCGAATAAAGTGTAGATTAACATTAAAGTTATTCAACAAAACATTAGGCTATTTAGTCAAGAGCAGTGAGGGATGATCTCTGTCTTTCGTTGTTTGATTAACATAATGACAGACGGCACAATGAATTCGCACTATTCAAATACTGATTTGATCTGCGGAATTTATTTACTCATCTCTATATATGCTATATTGAATAAAAGTAACCTATTACACGGATCCAATGCACTGAAATTGATATGCACTTTCATTCGACTGTTTACATTAACTTAAGAAATAAAACTATGAAAAAACCGACAGTGCAAGAAGCTTACGAGAAATCAGTTCATTATCAGGAAGAAAACAGAATTTCGAAACCAAGTAAAACTCAATAATTATACACGACCATTGGAAATTTTTTACGCCATTTTGTGTGCTTTTAAAATGACTTAAAATACATATTTGGCTTCTTCAAAAGCGCAAAATATGTTTAAATACATAAACAGCTTGTTTTACACAACAAAGGCCTAGCTGATAATTATTTCTACTCGCAGATCCTTGCATTGAGCACCATTTAATTCAAAGTCCACCTTTAATACTTTTCTCAGAGCGTGCCTTGAATGTGACTGAAATGAGCGCACAGAAAAGGAGACGCACGAGTACCGAAAATGGTACTTAAAACGCAGACATGAAAATAATACTTAATTTGATTTTTAAATGTTTATGACGAAGCTAATAATGTTTTAACAATGACCGGTAAGTATGTGGAAATTGACAATTGTACAACTGCACCGAAACGCAAGCTAAAGTATCTTGTACTGTAATTTTTACTGTATTTTGAATGTATCTTGGTGACAATGAGACTTTTCAAAAACATCAAATCTTACCAACCCTAAACTTTTGAACCGTAGTATAGATACTCGAACTCTGTTGTCTAATTAAAAACAAGTGCAGTTCATTTGTCATTGTCTGTTTGTCCAGGTCAAGTCATGAGGCACCTGGTCTTCCTCCTCCCAGCCCTGCTGCTGCTGCTGGCCCTGCCAAACACTAGGGGGCGCTACAATGATGACTTTGATGACGGTGAGGACATCGCTGAGTTTGATGACAATGACTTTGCTGAGTTTGAGGATGTCAGCGAGGACCCAGCAGTCGATGTGGAGAAAGAGTCGCCCCCACGAGCGGCCCCCTCACCCACACCTATAGAGGATGACGAAGACGAGGCCACAGTAGAGAACGAGGATGGCCAGGATGAGTTTGAAGATGCTGATGCACAGGTAAAAATGTCAAAGCACTCCTATTTCTGTTTTTCTGCAAGTCATATTTAATCTTAATTTGATCTGATCGATGTTACAGGATCAAGACATGTACAGCAAGTATGACAACGAGGAGTTTGAGGGCTATGAGAAGACCAACCCTTCATTCAAAGACACTCTTATATACAGAGAGGTACAAATTCAATGAAAAATGCACTTTACAGGCACTTGATTGGCTTGTTTAGATGACGGTTTGTATATACGTAACAGGTCCCAGCACACCTTCAGAACAGCTGGGAGAGTTATTACATGGAGATCCTGATGGTCACAGGTCTTCTTGCCTATATTATGAGCTACTTAATTGGCAAAAACAAGAACAGCAGGCTTGCCCAGGCCTGGTTTAATTCCCACAGAGAACTTCTCGAGAGCAACTTTGCCCTCGTGGGTAAGTGTGCCTCTCTCTCCACTTTGTTTCTTCCTATGCTGTTTTCTCTGCCCCTGTTTTTGGCTGACTCTTAAATGTTTTTAGGGGATGATGGTACCAGTAAGGAGGCCACCAGTACGGGGAAACTGAACCAGGAGAATGAGCACATCTACAACCTGTGGTGCTCAGGACGTGTCTGCTGTGAGGGCATGTTGATTCAGCTTAAGGTAGCGTGTTCATGTGAATAAGAGGAAGAAAGGTATTTGATAGATATCTGTGCATTCAAATGGGTGTTGTTTTTGTTTAATTGCAGTTTTTGAAAAGACAGGACCTGCTGAATGTGTTGGCCAGGATGATGAAACCAGCCTGTGATCAAGTGGTAGGCACACACACCCAATCTCTGATGTGTTAGCATAGACTGGTTACAAGTAGTGTCTCAAATGGATGTTTAAAACGATGTTCCTCTTGGTCTTATTCTTCCTTATCCACAGCAAATTAAAGTGACTCTGAATGATGAGGACATGGACACGTTTGTGTTTGCCGTGGGGAGTCGGAAGGCCATGGCACGCCTGCAGAAAGAGATGCAGGACCTGGTTAGTCATTAATGATTTACATGTTTTATATAAAGTAGAATATTATTTACACTGTTTTTCATATGTTAGGGGTCAGTAAGATTTGTTTTAGTGAATACTTTTACTCTGTAAAAATGGATCAGTCAGAAGTAACCGAAGAAGAAAAAACATTTACATTTCTATTTGAAATAAATGCTTGAACTTTGTTTGTCAAAGAATCATGAAAAAAGATCACCGTTTACACAAAAATTACGAACGTTTTCAAACTGCTTTTCAAAACTGATAATAGCAAGAAATGTTTCTTGAGCTGCCAATCAGTATATTAGAATAATTTCTGCTGAAAATGACATTTTAAAATACTCAAGTAGAAAAGTCATTTTAAGATGTAATAATATTTCTCCATATTACTGGTTTTACTGCATTTTTGGTCAAATAATTCCCCCTTGGCGAGCAAAAGACACTTCTTTTTAAAAACAACAAAAAAGTATTTATCCCAAATTTTTTAATAAGATTATTTTGTATTTGTTGAATTAAAATAGTTTATTTAATAATAATAAATTAGCAAACATTTGTCTTTAATTACACATTGTCATATGAACAACCAGTGAATAATACTTATTTCATTTTTTGGCAAACAATCTCCACACGTATCAATTCTTTCTTTGAGTCAGACTTGACTGAAAGTAATGGTTTGTGGTTAGGTAGTGAGTCCGTGATGTTGATTCTCTAACCACTCTGAAGGGTTCAGGGAGTTAATTTAGTGAAGGATTTGTCAGACTGATTGAACCAATAACTCTTAGTTTTTTTGTGCAGTTCATTACACATACAACTTGTTTGCAAATTAAACTGCACTGCTCTTGCTTGTTTTTGTGTGCAGTCTGTGGGGCAAGATATCTCAGGTTTAGTTTTTTTGTATTTTTAATGTCATCAGGAACTGGTCTGTGCTAACTTTATTGTTTCTTGTTCTCTTCACAGAGTGAGTTCTGTGGTGATAAGCCCAAATCAGGGGCAAAATATGGCATCCCTGAATCTCTGACCATTTTATCAGAGATGGGAGAGGTCACGGATGGAGTGATGGACAGCAAGGTAAAAGAGGAACATCAAAGTCTCCCAGATAATTATTGAGTTTGTTGTAAGACTGGGGGGGAAAATGACTCTATAATGAAACTAATATTGGAACTAAAACTAGTAAAAAAAAATGTTTTTTGTTAATTTTTGTAAAACTTACCAAACAGATGGTACATTACCTCACCACTAATGCTGACAAGATTGAGTCCATCCATTTTTCGGACCAATTTTCTGGTCCAAAAGTTATGCAAGAGTAAGTTTGAATAATTTTTTTATT
The DNA here is from genome assembly GCA_027422405.1 of Ptychobarbus kaznakovi. Lineage (NCBI taxonomy): Eukaryota > Metazoa > Chordata > Actinopteri > Cypriniformes > Cyprinidae > Ptychobarbus > Ptychobarbus kaznakovi. The sequence continues at coordinate 7,909,392 of CM049807.1, read as the reverse complement.
CTTCTAGTAGTTCTTATTCTTCCACTGTGTTGGAGGAGCTTCTTCTGGTTAATAAATGTTAATGGTTTCTAAACTATTTTTAGGGAAGGTCAGCCCTTAAAGCTGCCCGAGACCAAGAAAACAATGCTGTTTACATTTAACGGTGAGAGAAAGTCATAATCCACAAATGGCAATTCTCTGTACCTGCATGACATCGAAGCATTCCTCGTGTGTATTAATATGCTGTACTTTACAGTGCCTGGGATGGGTAACACATCTCCCAAAGATATGGACAATCTCCTGCCTCTGATGAACATGGTGATCTACAGCGTCGACAAGGTCAAGAAGCTTCGCCTCAACAGAGAGGTGAGTGCACACGCACAATGTAAACAACAGCATGTTGATTTAGTAACAGAAGGTTAACTGCTTGCTGTTCAGGGGAAGCAGAAAGCAGACCGAAACCGTGCTCGCGTGGAGGAGAACTTCCTGAAGCAAACTCACTCTCAGCGACAGGAGGCCGCTCAGACGCGCCGCGAAGAGAAGAAGAGAGCGGAGAAGGAGAAGATCATGAACGAGGAGGATCCTGAGAGACAGCGCCGCTTGGAGGTGTGTGTTTGTACTGTATAATTAAAATCGGATCTTTTCTCTCATTGTGCCATTATCTGCATCGATACATCATTTTCTCCTCGCTCTTTCATTCAGGAAGCCTCCCAACGTCGCGACCAGAAGAAGCTGGAGAAGAAGCAGATGAAAATGAAGCAGATCAAAGTGAAAGCCATGTGAGACACACACATTCATAGTCTTTAGAGAAAGAATCTACTACTTCCACACCTGCTAATGTACACTCTTCTACATGAATGTGCATGCCATTCGATTGGCTGCTATTGCACTCATAGAAACGCTCTGTCCAATCAGGAGAAAGCAGCTGGTTAAGGAGTAAATCTGTTCTTTAAAAGACAACTGGGTTGGAGATGTCCGAACTATTAAACATGTTTTACTATAGCAATCATTTCAAGCATGAGTTGTCTGCCTAATTGCATGGCGGTTTTTAATTGCAAGACTATTGCCTTTTTGTGGGCTTTGCCGTAATAATCTGGACCTTTTGGGCCTCTTCAAACCAACTTTCCACTTTAGCCAACCTTCTCCGATTCAGTTGTCTCCTGGAGTTCAGTATGGACTTTGTGTAGAGGACCTATGCTTTCATTTCTACTCCCAGATATTTGACTTCATCCCCTTAAAGTTTCAGCTATGCTTCTTTTAAAAGTGAAATCCGGGAGTGTTTTTAGAAGGAGCAGGGTGGGTAAGAAAGCTACCTTTTTTAAACTACAGTGCTTCCTTAACCCTGTTTCTAAGAGTTCATGATTGCAAGCGTTTTATAGATGAGTAATAGGCACATTGTCATTTTCTTTCAATCTTTCTTTTTTTATGAGCAAAGGTCCACTGTGAATTGTCACTGTCAAGGCAGCACAAGCTCCTTTATATGTATTTAACAGAGGTGAAATTTTAATTTATCGTTAAGTTAATAGTCGATCAGAGCATCCATGAGCTTGTATCATGTTTATGAGTGGACATTGACTCTAACCATTTGTTTTCTGTAACAGTTGTTAATGAGACACTTAACTAAATAAAACATTCACTGAAAGCCTCTTCTCATTGTCATGGTATTTGATTTCAGCTGGTTATTAAATATTTTCTAAAATGCACTTCAAAAGTGTAAATGGGTAGTTCACCCCTGCAGTGTAATATGCTGTGTTTCCTATAAAGCTATTTTTAATAGCATTTTTTTTAGTTTTTTTAGAGAATGGATTTCCACATATTTATTAAGAGACCATATTATATTTGTAAATTTAAATGTAGTAATTCATTAGTTTATTTTTGTCGTGCATTTCATTTGTTGCACTGATGAACCGATTTAAATGTGAACTAGTAAAAGCAAAGGTGTTTAAAAATGTGAAAAAATGGTTACTAATTACAGATTCTGAAAATACTAATTGTCCATTTACATACTTTTCTTTAACTTAAACGCTAGACAATAATTAATACAATAAGTAGACACGTGATTGAGTTATCCAGAAACACATACTACTGTTCAAATGTTTGCTAATAATATTGAATACAGAAACAATGAAGCATTAAATTGAAAAAGTAACCGTAAAGGACATTTATAATGTCAAGATTTATAAGCTTTTCTTTCAAACTTTCTACTCATCAAAGAACCCCAAAAAGGCATCACTGTTTCCACAAAATTATTAAGCAACTGTTTTCAACATTGATAATAAATGTTACTAAAAATCTATTATAATGATTCCTGAAGGAGTATTTGACACTGAAGACTGGATTAATGACTGCTGAAAATACAATTCAGCTTTCTCATCACAACAATAAACTGCATTTTTAAATATATTAAAACAAAAGGTTTTTAAAAATGTCAGATTTCGTAATATCACTGTTTTTACTGTATTGTTCAAATAAATGCAGCCTTTGTGAGTAAAAGTCTTCTTTCAAAACATTTGAAAACTCTTACCGAACCAAATCCTTTCTTCTAGGATATCTTTTAATGTGTAAAATAAATCAAGTTCTACGTGTTTACGAGACATCAGTTTTATTTATTTCACATGTAGAGTCAATGAAAAATGTGGTTCCTCTGATATTATTCCTCTGAAGTTATTTAACAAACATTTTTCTCAGACTGCAATATATGCATGACAACAAATAATGTAACCAATAAGAGAAGTGTACATTCACAGTGTTGAAGTTGAAACGTTCCTCTGTTCAAGCACAGCCAGTATTTTTTTCATATTTTTATATCCCGTATCAAGCTACATCTCATGCAAATCTGCACATTTTCTTCAGTCTGTTACAGTGGATGGGTGAAAGAGTTACAATTTCTGCAATTCTACTTCAGCTGGCGACATACAGTTAAACAACGTTCAGCTAAAGCATGCAGTTTTCCTGCGTTATGAAAGAAGACCAGGGGCGTCACTAGCTCAGAAATCTGGACTGCTAGCAGGAGAGGTCGAACCTGACATGGCAGATGGAGCCAGTCAGCCTTACTTACAGAAAAGTAGATTAATACACAGATGTGAGGCAGAGAGTATATTGCTAATATAATCAAGCTGTTCAAAATGAACCGAATAGCGGTCTGTTTGGTTTTGTCCGGTCTTGACGTCTGACTGCCCTTTCCCAATCCAGCGGGGTGTAAGATAAACAGCACAACCACACAAAAGATGAAACTCACAGGCACTGACACACAAAAAGAAGCCATAGTCAATGGATGGTACATAGTGATATTCAAAACAACCATGACTATTCCTGTGGCGACAGTGTACATCCATACCAATGTACAGAATATATGTGCCTGTATTTGCTTTGTGGAAGCTTTGTGGTTCACATACGCTACAGGATGAGCCACAGCAATATACAAGTCTATAGTCATGCCAGTGAAGAAAAGAGATCCTCCAATCAAACTGCAGCTGTGGAAGGCTGTAATGTATTCCTGTCTGATTGCAGTCACTCCAGCCAGTTTCTGGACGATGCTAAGCAGAACTCGGATGTAAAATAAGGAATGAGAGCAGGCTAGATGAAGAAAGAGGAGTTCGCTCTGGGAAGAGGGAGACGAGTTTCCTGGGCTTGAAGGTGTCCCATATTGTCTCAGAAATAGGTCCATAACCACACAGAGGGTTATTGGAAGATTTACAACAAGCATTAGGATATCTAGGATCGGGCTGAATGATCCTATGCAAAGCTGATCGTGGGATGAGATGTTGGAGAAATTCCCGTCTATGCTCTGGGAAGATGAGGTGTTTGTCATCTCCATTCTACATCCACAGGAGAGCAGGAAGGTCTGGTGTACCTTACAGGGGGCAGATTTTTATAGTACTGACGTCTGGCTGTGATTGATGGGTCTGTCATCCATAATCTGTGATATATTTGCATTAAGAGGGTCAAATGACAATTTGCAAAACCAGCTTATTTCCCACTTTTTTTTTTTTTTGCCTCAGAACATACACCTGTTTCAGACAAAACCCTTTAATGTAACGTGACAAACCTATAAACCCAGCACATGACACTCTTGTTTTAGTTCAATTGTGGCCATGTTGTACTAAGTTGTTCCGTCGTTTTAATCTTGTTTTAACTCAGTCATGAAAGGGATGAAAATGAAAATGTTGTCATCATTTACTCACCCTTGTATCAGTCTAAACCCATAAGACCTTGGTTAATCTTTGAAACCTGAGAGGGCTTCATCCCTCCAGTGCAAGTCCAGGTAACCAACACTTTGAAGATTTACAAGGTTTGTGAACTGAATCCATTTGAATTGCACAGTTTAATCCAAGTCTTGTGAAGAGACATGGTCACTTTATACAGTATTATGAACAGATTTAATTAAGGCTTTTATTCTCATATAAACATGCATACATAGAGAACATCACAAATGGTAAACACAAAAGCTCATAGGGATTTGTGTCACGAAGCTTTTATGACCAGTAGAGGGGCAGAAACCTCAGGTTTCATTAAAAATATATTAATTTGTGTTTTGAAGATTAACCAAAGTCGCACAAGTTTGAAACAATTTAAGGGTCACTAAACGATGACAGAATCTCTTAAACTAAAATGAAGGAACAAACGAACACAAATTGATTTTGATTTACATACAAGTGAAAAAGTTGTGGTAATGATTTCTTAATTTTGTGTGTCATGTGTGGGGCTCATACAATACTGAAAAACAGCAATGAACAATGAAACAACAATGAAACCAGCCTTGCTGGTTGAACTGGTTAAAATGTCTGTTTGGGACACCAGCATCTCACTAGCAACTCAAACACAACATATGCTGTTTTTTATGGTTTATTGATCATTTGATAATTTCACTACCATGGTTTTTACTAAAAATATAACGGTTACTATACTATACTTAAATATATTTACTATACGTAAATCTGGGGTTAGTGTGGCTTTACTACAATTCCCAGACAAGGAAATTCACCTGCATACACTGTGTTTACTCACATATTAGTTAAGAAGCGAACGGCCAGAATTCACATCTTTTGGTTTTATTGACTTCCCGCTTATTGTGCTGTTGTACTTTGACCTGAGGCATGGAGATGTAAAAGAACAACGTACGGCATTGGAAGGCTTTCTTCTGTTTTGTTCTTGTATCCTTTTAGTTGACCCTCACACTGTGTTACTGAGTTCAACATGAAAATAAGCTGTTTCATACTCGGACAGACAATTTTATTGATTTATTTTCTGTACAATGCAAATGCAAATTGTAGGAAAACTACCATGACATAGCTTATCCAATTTATTGCTGAATTATGTTTAGATCATATGGAAATGTGACTTAACAGGATCAAATGATGGCATATCACTTACAGGATTGGCTATTCTGTCATGCGCATTGTTGAAAACCCATGTATCATACATAAAATAAGCATCAAATAACCATATGTCTATGAAAATAAATGGTGTTGTTTGTTTATTGTCTGATGCCTATTGAACAACCAGAACTGCCCAAAAATATGGCTTTTAAAAGCTTAGTAGGTATGCTCTTCCATTCTCAAACAAATACTGCGGTCACAAGAGACTGCAACATTTAGTGTTACTGATATGGACATGTCAGTCTTATGTGCAAATGGTTGGTGTCAAATGACCACAATATGGACTTACTTTGTCAAAATTGCACGCACAGCATCAGTAAGAGTTATTATCAAACCTGTTTCCTTTACATTGAAATCAGCATATGTACATTTGGTTACCAAATTTGTGATCAAAGCAGAGAGCAGGTTTGAGGATTCCAATAAAGTTCATACTATTAGATACAATTCAAATGAATGGAATGACTCTTCACAGACTGACACAAGCATGTGCGCAGATTTGTGTATGAGGCAAATAGAATGCTAAATATATTTTTTTTCAATAAAATACAATTTTTATTATTATTATCAATTCAGCATTTTTATTATCAAATGTGTTTCTAAAGTCGGTCTCCAAACAGCCTGTTTGGACCTTAATAGCAGGATGAGGTTTGACATTTCAATGTTGTCCCAGTTCACTGGGATTGTATTTCAAGCAAGTTGATACAACCTTGTATCAACTCCCCTGTATTTAAAAAAAAACACATTGACTTCCTTCGTCATATCTTAAAATCATGATGAAACAGAAGTCAGAGTCAGATGTTTTCTTCTGCATTGTGATGTACTTTCCAGATGCAACAGATTATTAAAAAACACACACAAAACAAAAACACATATATAGGGCTGGGACTTGGTCCTATTCATTGGTTGTTGATTTTGACATGGGAATTGCACTAAAAAATACAGGCAGATCTGAATGTGAGCTTCTAGTCGATTGTGTGTGGATTTAAGCGGAACAAATGACTGAAGAAGTTTGACGTTCTCATTGGTTGAAATGAGGCTGTTTATAAATATATGCATACTTATACGATCATACAGTGCTAAAAACTATTCACAGTCAATGATATTAAACCAAAGTTCAATAATAATCTAAAAATAAACATGAATCACAAACAAAAGTAACAATAAAGGACAATAGCATCAATTAGATTTTTTTATTACAGTTTTAACATACAATTCACAATTATATTGGCAATGATTGCATCACTGTCTGGTGTGTGTATTTATATGATTTTTTATGCCATTATGATTCCATGTGTTAGTCTTTCTGCTCGACAGTAAGAGTAGCAGAGCACAGTGCCTCCCCGAGTACATTAGAGGCTTTGCAGGAATACAGGCCGCTGTGGTGCAGAGAGACGCTCTCTAAGGTGAGAGTACAGCTGCCGTCCTCCTCATAGTCCACCTGCACACACTCCTCCAGCAGCTCCAGCAGCTCACCGTCCTTCAGCCACACCACCTCAGGGTCAGGGTAACCTGAAACACAGAGAGAGGAAGCTGTGATTTCAAGAGAGACTCATCCTGATGCACTATGGAGAACATCCATCGGTGTGTCCTAACCTGTGATGAGACAGGAGAGCTGGGCGCGGGAGCCTTGCGGGACAGTCAGGTCAGGTGGAGTCTTACTGAACTCAGGTTTAGTCTGAAGCTTCAGCTCCAGAGACTGCAGTGCCTTCTCTGTCTCTATAACAACAAAGAGCAAGAAAAATGTATTAATGATCAGTAAAAACATCCATCACTATATAAAAAAGGTGTTTGACATTTTCAGTAACACATATCACAAGCTACACACAATCTATGTTGGTGACATTCTGCGGTACAAAGTTTTGACGCTGGTTTCTGAAGCACATAGATTTTTCTTTTATGTTTGATTTCTTCCTCACCATCCACAGGGCTCAAGCTTGCAGAAGCCTCTGGTTTAGACAATATAGCCATCCTCTTCAGAGCCAGCAAAGCTTTGCCTGTTTTCTAAATACAAAATCATAAAAGAAGAGTATGAAGTTTATGTGCACACAAAAACAATGCAGTGGAGTCTGACTCTGACTCTTGAGTACGACTCTTATAAGTCAGTTGTTCAAATGAATCGATCGAAAATGACTGATCAGGGAAGAACATGGTGAATACAAATGCAATTTGGTACAGACAATGTTATTTATACAGCCAAGATTAAATTATAAGATTAAATTCTTATAGCTCGTAAATCAATTTGATTCGGTATAACAGACCACTTACATAAAATGCATATAAATGCGAGTTGTCCCTCTTTATCTCCCAATAATATGTCTTAGTAAGATTATATTAAAATGCTTAAGATTTATGATCAAAGCTCTGTAGTTGTAATTGGATTATATAAAAGCAATACAATACGATGATTGGGAGATGTACAAATAGCCTAAACTTTTATAAAATCCTTATACATTTGACACAGATGTATGCATAATTACATAAAAAGTTGCTTTAGTACAGTAAATGGTCATATTTAAATATTAATAACAATATAAAAGTTATTCTTATGTTTACTTTATAAAGTTCATTAAAGATTTAACAGTAAAACACATGGACGACTACCTCAAAGTGGACACTTGAATGCCCTTTAATTGCTAAAAAAGAAAGAACTATCAATAAGAGTGCAAAAAGCATGTAGAAAATATAGAACATTTCTTCGTCAAAGTTTTGTTGATAATTTAGAGGCCGTATGTATTAAATCGGATACAGTAGCTTCACAGGTTAATACAGAGATCTATCAAATACTGTATGCGTCACCAGTCTTTAAAGTGCCTCTGTTATGTCATTTTTAAGGTTGCTAATATTGTTTTATGAGTGTCCAAAAACAGGTTTACATGCATCCAATGTAAAAAAAATACACTTAATTTTCCTCAAAAAATAGCTTTGATTTTACCCAATTTCTAAATGATTCCTAAACGATTTGTGCGAAGCAGTTCGAAGAATCAGTCTCTCTAAACCCCTCCTTTCCGTGAGCCCTCACTGCTGTGATTGGTCAGATGGCGCAGTCCTTTGTGATTGGTCTACCGTGTACAGCGCGAATGACGGCCATGGGCGGACATTATGTAAATGTGTTACTTCGTGACGTACAGCCGTAACAGAATAAGACTGGTTTATTCGATTGGGAGCCGACTCTTTTTTTTGTTGATAGACAATAACGTTATTTATCGTGCACTGCCGGCTTCACAACTTTGCAGAAAGTTTATGTTCGCATACTACATGACACACAATATTCGAAAAGGTATATTAGGGGCACTTTAAGAGCATGCGCACAATGCCGATGCTATCTGTCCAGCTGTATTTCTCAGGCTGCCGAAAAACGAACTAATACGATTACATTATATTTAAAAAATAAGAAATACTGCCTTATTACGAATGAAATCGAAAACTCTTTAAGTATGTGTAAACTCTGTTGACTAAGTGCACAACTTAAGTAATATTCAGTTAGTTAACCATGCTAAAAATGAGGTTACTTAAATCAGTGATGTCTGGTATGTGTTCTTTTTTCCCCATTACATTTCTGAATTACCTTCCACTTCTGCCTAGTCAGGAATTTCTTCATCTTGTTTTTGGAAAGGTTTTTGATGGTGCTGCTGCTGTTGTCTACACAAGTAGACACCAACCAGGAATGCGCCAAGGCTTCTTCACATGACATCCTGCGCCTGTCAGAGAGTTCAACGCAGTTTTATGAATCTGTGTGGACACATTTGTGTGATGTGTGCACGGAAAGTATAAGTATATGAATGCACCTGACATCTTTGCTGAGCAGAGAGCTAATGAAATCTTTTGCCAGGTCTGTGATATCTTCAAAGCTCTCCTCATCAAACTCCCACTGCACTGCTGTCACAAGAGCCAGAGTCTCTGAGTCACTTTCACCCTGGAATGGAGATTCACCGCTCAACCTTCAAGAGAAAATCAGATTCAGATAATGTAATGGGGTTTTTCACCACAAGGGGGCAGCAAGAGCTTAAGTGACCGGCAGTGTTTGAACTCACAGGATGTAGCAGATGACCCCGATGCTCCACATGTCAGTGGTCAGACAGATGGGCTCATAGTTGATGACCTCTGGAGCAACAAACTCCGGAGTGCCGTGCATCACCTTCACAGGTGTGTTCGGATCTAACGTATACAACAAACATTCACTGTCATTTTAGTATTATTTATATACTATTATAGCTTTTAGTAACATTTGAAATTAGCTTTAATATGAATATTTTCATTTTAGTTTAATATTTGTTATATTATAATATTTAGTTGTAATATGTTTTGTTGTTTTTACTGCTGTTGTTTTGTTATTTTAAATAGCTTTTACTATTTAGGTTTAATGGATTTTTCTTTCCGTTTTAGTTTCAGTTTTTATTTATTTTGCAGTTTTATTTATTTGCAGTTGTTAATTTTTAGTTGGTTAACTTAAACTTATTTAAATTAGTTGGCAAGGCATAATTTGTTACTTTTCTTAAGTTTAAGCTTTTCAACTAATATTTATATTTTCTGTTCTTTCAACTTTATTTAAATTAACAAAAAAAAACGTTTTAGTGGTAGTTTTAGTTATAACGATAATAACCCTCCAAACATTTCACTCAGAGATCCCTTGCATAAAGTTCTGTGTAACAGCATACCATGGTACTTTGCTAAATACCATGGTACTGAACGTTTACCATAGAAATATTTGCATAGATGATTCTATGAAAAATACCATGGTATTACATATGAAGTCTTGATAAACATGTTATTAACTTGCTATCATGTGTTCCTTCAGTTACTGTGCACAAACTTTCACTTATATAAGCACTTTATTATTGCATTTTTATATTTATTATATTAATAATATTTAAGTGTGGTTATGTATTTTATTCAATGGTAATATTTCGTATTAATATATATATTTTTTTAATACCATATGTCACAATATCATCAGTTCATTCGTACCCAGCTTGCTAGCGAGTCCAAAGTCAATGATTTTGATCTGAATCCCGGTTCTGTCCACACAGACGATGTTCTCCGGTTTGAGGTCCAGGTGGACAATGTTTTGCTGGTGCATGTACTGAATCCCCTCCAGAATCTGACGCATGTAGCCCACACTGGACACTTCGGTGTGCTCAAAACTTTCATCTACAATGCGCTCAAACAGCTCCCCACCAGCAACACTGCACATACACACAGATTAAGCCGTGTAGGTGCCAAAATATTATAATGACACCATTGAAGTGAATGCATTGAACCTGTTGGTATTTCTCATTTCTGAAAATTTTTCTAAAAACACTGCACCCTTCTAAACGCCCACGTGCAAGATACTCACTATTCCATCACCATGACCATCTCAGCCTTGTTATCATATGCGGCAAGACACTGCACGAGTTTTGGATGGTGTAGGAAATTCATTAGCTCTATTTCTCTCCTAGCAGCCTCTCTCTCCTTTGTCCGACGACCTTTGTAGAACTTTCCAGCACACACATGGCCCGTCTCCTTATGGATCAACCGAAGCACCTGGCCAAACTTCCCTCTGAGAAAGATTCAGAATTAAGCATGAAATTATGCTTACAAACTCAAATTATGTGACATTTAACGAATCATTATTTCTCAATATCCTTCTTATTCATCCAGTTCTTGAGAATTAAGTGAATTTGATATTCAGCCTTAAACCAGTATTTTCAGGAAAACATGTCTTTTATCACCTCTGAAAGGTATGAATTATAGGTTATGAGTCATTTCCAACGAAATTTAGAACACATGACCCTAACCCAACATATTTTGCATTCTTCTGGGAATCAGAATGAACTATAGGGGTTGTTTTCTCTTTTTGATGCATGTATGCCTGTTGGAACATGTACATGCAAGTTTTGTTTTACGTGACAGGTCCTGTGAACGTGAGCTATGAGGCCTGCTAAATGTGTGTTTGATAAGGATACTTACACTCCGAGTTTTTCCTGGACATTATAGTGGTCAGAAAGTTTATCCTCTGTGTTGATGGTCACAGTCACATACTCCACTGGTTTCTCATCACAGGGCTCTCCTTTGAAAGACAACATACTTTCATTTACCGTGGGACCTCAACACAAAGCCTAACTCTCTTAGATTGCATACACTTTGGTAATGACTTTAAACATGTTCTTCCTGTTTACAATTTGGTTGCTGAGCCTTGTTCCCATAAATTGTGGGAAGAGATTATCTTAAAATTACAAGCAAAAAGAGTGCTGCTTTAACAAATATAATAAAGAGCAATTTATCTGGCATGAAATATACATTAGAGGAATAGTTTCCAAAAAAATGAAAACTTGCTGAACATCTATTTACCCTCAGGCCATTCAAGATGTAAGATGAGCTTGTTTCTTCAACGGAAAATATTTGGAGAAATATAGCATTTCATCACCAATGATAAAAACATCACAGTAATCCACAAGTAATTGACATGAATCAAATTCATAAATGAACTAGTTGTGAAGTGAAAAGCTGTGTGGTTCGAAGAAACAAATCCATCAATAAGGCATTTTAACGTTAAACCATAATCCATAATAATGCTTCCTCCAGTGAAAAAAAGTTAATTCCCCTTTGTCCTTTCACATCAAAACCCACAGACATATTTTTTTAGTCCTGTTTTGTACTGTCTTTGCTTGTAAACTGTACTTGATCTGTGCATATTTCTCTGCTGATTGAGATAATTTTTTATTGGAGGAAGCAATTTAAAAAAATAGAGGACTCATCATTTAGCCTGTAGCAAATGTTTGAAGTTAAAAACATCTGAATGATGGATTTGTTTCTTACAAATATGCAGCCTTTTGCTTTACAAGACTACTGATGTTTTTATGGCTGTTTGGACTCTCATTCTGACGGCACCCATTCACTGCGATGCATCCATTGGTGATTAAGTAATGCAATGCTAAATTTCTATAAATCTGTTCTGATGAAGAGATAAACTCTTCTACATCTTGGATGGCCCGAGGGTGAATGCATTTTTAGCAAATTTGTATTTTTGGGTGAACTATTGTCTCATCAAATCTTTTATTACATTTCAGAAAAAAATTAAAACAACCTCACCTGGGTTGTCCATCCTGATTGGCTGGGACTCTTGACTGGGTTCGCTGACTCCCACAGCGTTATAGGCCCTGACCCGGAAGCAGTATTCTCCTTGAGGCTGGAGTCCTGAGGTCACCCTGAGCGAGGTGCTCTTGCACTGGGCTGTGAGCTCTCTCCACTGGTCAGTCGCACCTGGGCTTTCACAAACCTCCACCACGTATCCCGTCACAGCACTGCCGCCATCGTAAGACGGCCCAGACCAGGACAAAACCAGAGAGTGAGAGGAGAGGAGATACGCCACAGGACAGGAGGCCGGAGGCTGAGGCAGGTCTGGATAAAACACACAAAGTTACATACTAATCATCAAATTGTTATACAGTTTTCATTACATTTTAATTTAATAATTCCAGAAATGTCAGTTGAGTGTACTATTTATGTATTCATTTTAGGTTTTCAACGCTTTGGTTAAAATATAAAATCATTAATTTTTAAGTCATGAATATTTATTATATAGGGTTACCCCATTTGACACAAACTGTGTCTTTTCATTTAAAAAGTGAAAGAAATGAACTATTTTAAAGTTGCATTGGTGTGGATGCTAATATAGTTATTGTTATAGTTATCCTTATAGTTATTATTCTTAGTGTGAATGGAACTTTACATTTTTATTTTAGAAAAATATCTAAATTAATTTAAATGTAGTTATTGAAAATATGCTAATCAATTAAATGTGCATGCCATTGCCTATATAAATAGCATTTTTAAATACCTCAGATCTGAGCAATAGAAATGAGCATCATGACCCAAATAACAGCGGAGGATTGTTTGACCTTACCAATGACATTCAAGGTCACTGTGTGTTGGGCTGAACTTTTGCGATCTCGTACAAATATCGTGTAACGTCCAGAGTCCTCAGGAAGGGCTTCAGAAATCACTAGAGAACTGCTTTCATTGCAGGATTCAATATGAAACCTGGAGCTTTCCACCACCTTCAGAAAGACACAACATTATACACACAAACAGAATGAACCATGTCTGGATTGTGTTGTGCTCTTATGTACCTCTTTTTTGTTATAGACCCAGCAAGAAGCTACAGGAGAGCTGCCTTTGAACACACACTTCAAACGGGCCGTCTCTCCAATGTGTACCTCCAGACGATCTAACGGATCTACAAACTGCAGAGGAGGTGCTGTAAACACACCAAAACACAGGAGCTGAGCATGCTCCTCTTAATCTCTCACTTATTTAGTCTAGACAGCATAAAGATTAAATGAAGAGAAAAGGGATGCTTTTGCTTCACTGATTTTAATGTTAAGTTTTAATCAATTTCTCTGAATTTAAAAAAGACTGTATGTTATATTATATATTATATTCATAATGATGAATACAATTCAAGAAAATAGTACAATATAAACAGAATTTTCTTCAAAACTTCAGTTAATTACAATTATTTTAGTACATATCATTTTATATAAAATGTTTATTTATTTATAAATAATCGTAGTACATTCATATTGTCTAGCTTTCACACAAAACTTTACTTTTTCATTAAACAAGAGAAAACCAATGGCATTTTCCTTCTCTCATACAGTACAGATATTAAGAATGAGCTCTGGTGTCATATTTACATTTATGCATTTGGCAGATGCTTTTATCCAACACAATTTACATTAAATTCAAGATATCTTTTATTTATTTAATTGTTTTATCAGTTATTGCTTTTCCTGGGAATTGAACCCATGACCTTGGCATTGACACCTTGCTCTGTTTGAGCAACAGGACGGCTGTAGCATATACTGTGTATGTGATAAATGCAAAAGCAAACTGAAATGGCAATTATTCAAATCCACACACTCAGCTGAATTGACCAGCTAATGGTCTTTAACAGACCTATTATTAATACAGACTGACCACAGATAGAAGTGTGTTTTACATGAAAGATCATATGACTGAAAGAAAACAACCCTCATTGCAGTGCTTAAATGCCTTTCCCATTTACGAACAGAAGTACCAAAGAAAATATGATAACATCTTAAAGTGATGTTGAGTGTTTTGATGCTTATCATATGAAAAAATTATATTTTTATGCGTCAGTCTGATCAGTATGTGAGCAGATTAAATTGTTTATCTCTCTGTAAGCTATAAATACACACACAAAGGATGTTAAATGTTAGGTTTTTTGAAGAATGGTAGGTTTTTCGAAGAATATTTGTTTGGACAACAAGGATTACAGTATTTAAAGGTAAATATGTCATTCCTAAGGTAAACATTAGTCGTCAGGACACAAAAGACTGTTTCCTGCTTTACTATATACAACTCTAACAGACCAGACAATCTGGAAGCCAAGATCAGCGGAGTAAAACACAGATAGCTCGGAGCAAATGACTCCTTTTTGAAGCAGGTTACAGTGGTTATACTTTAACTCACAATTCTAGACAAAATGCATTAAAAACATGGTGTCATTAGAATATAAAGTACAGAAGGTGTGGGTGTGTGAGGCTATGGATCACATGGCCTTCAAGAAATAAGAATCACTAGAAAGAATCCAAAAAAAGTAACAGATAATCTGAAATTCAAGAACAAGTAAATGTTTTTAGTCAAGGGTCTAAAAAAGAGCAAAAGTAGAACTGAAAGTGCAGGACGATGATGGTCTTACCTGCACCTGAGCTGCTCCTTCTTTTGACAAGCACCTCTGTAAAAAGACACACAACTATGTAAAGAATCAGCTGTTGGTGTGGGTGCTTTTGTGTTAAAGAGCATGCAAGAGATAACATATAAGCTTTGCCTATGACATAAGGGAGGAGTCGAGTGATCAGGTGTGCGTGTCTAAGAAAAATATTCAACAGATTAGAGAGGAAATGCTCAACATAACAAAACCATAACAAAAAATGTTTTTTATATTTTATATAATATTTATATTTTTGTACAGTTATATTTTTGTACAAAGCTTATTCTATAATGCATAAACCAATACATATGTATAATAATTACATGGAGTAATTAGATTTTAAATAAAATAGGATTAGCAAGTGAGCACCCTAATGACAGTGAAATGGGAGCTTTGGAGGAACAAAAATGTTCCATGTGTTAAATTGCATTTCCGACACTTAAATGCATGAGATTACTTTGTGGGTAGAGTCATTGTTTGTGACATACCTCTCTTGAGTGCTGGAGAGCATGTTATAGGACTTCCTGTCTGAGGTGACTGTGGGCCTTTAAAAACACTGATGTCATCCGGGACGTTCTGAGATGAGTTTAAGACCCCGCTTATCATGCCAGGAGTGTGAGGATGAGAGGAATTAGGATGAGAGTGAGATGTGTTGGCAATATTGTTACGGATCCCAATGATTGTTTCATAGTCTGCAATTGATTCGGTTCATATGGTGCGGTTGCATGAGGAGAAAACAGGAAGTAAATAATTCAATCAGAGAGAGAGAGAGAGAGAGAGAGAGAGAGAGAGAGAGAGAGAGAGAGAGAGAGAGAGAGAGAGAGAGAGAGAGAGAGAGAGAGAGAGAATGACATTAGACAAGGAAATTAACATTGATAACCCTGTCAATTCACATGTCTGTATATGATGTAAACAGAAACCCTGCATCGTGCTAGTAAGGTAACTAGCCCATATACACTCTTAAAAATAAAGGTGCTTCATGATGCCATAGAATAACTTTTTTTGTCTAAATGGTTCCATAAAGAACCTTCAACATCTGAAGAACCTTTCTGTTTCACAAAAGGTTGTTTGTGGTGAAAGAAGGTTCTTCAGATTATAAAAAGGTAAGAAAGAGATGGTTCTTTAAAGAACCTTTGACTGAATGGTTCTTTGTGGAATCAAATATGGTTATTTTATGGCATTGCTTTGAAGAACATATTAAGCACCTTTATTTTTAAGAGTGTATGGCCCCTATATATGTTGAATTCGAGTTCATATTTACCTCTCACACACACTGCTGTGCTGCTGGATGTTTTTCCTGCTGTGTTTTCGGCCACACATGTATAAGCCCCAGCATCCTCTGGGAGACATTCCCTAACTATCAAAGTCACCACTCCTCCCACTAATGAGGATTTCCCAAACAGCACAGGCTCACCTGAAACGGTTGTGGTACAAATGGACAGAAAGAGGGAGACAAAGGAAGAGGAGTGAATTTGTGTTATTAAGAAGCGATGGAATTATCAAAGTTTTAAAAACTTGAAAATAATGTTTGTTTGTTTGTAATTGAAATGTGTGGGACTCATTTTATTTAAATTTGATTGAACAATTTAAATGACAAACTCCAGTAGTAGGAATCTGCAGATGAAATCATAACAAATGTGCATACAAACACATATTTATATATTGAGTCATATATCTATAGTTAAAGTATTCTCACTCAGACTCATATGTTTCAAGCAGCAAAATCAATATAAAAGAAAAAACTGAACTCACCATTATGAAGCCAGGAAACACTTATTGGCTGGCTCCCTGTGATAGTCCCTTTCAGTGTGATGTCATTTCCTTCATCCACTATACAGTCCTCAAGGGGCTCGGTGAAAAGGGGTGGATCCAGATCACTAGTATGGCTGTGTTTACTACTCACCAGCTTGACTGAAGAAAGCAGAATGAGATTAGTCCTATATATTTATTATACTACAGTGAAGTATGGGTTTTGAATTTCGAATCACAGTAGAAGGCAACAAAGTGCTGTATTTATGAATGAGTCGTTAAATTATTCTTCAAGTTGATTCCTTCCAACACTTATTCTTTGAGGAATTAAATGATTCTATGAATAAATCATTGAATTGTTCACTCAACCAAACTGTTCAAAACACTGATTCATCATCATCATTCATCATTTATTATCTCCATAAGGAGAAATTGGTGTTGAGCAATAAAGAGAGCAGGTCAAATTTACTAAATTACAAGACAAAAATGATTTAAGTGAGGAATGCCTGTGCTATTTGTTGCTTGGAGACTTTTTTGGTAGATTTTTTCATTGGGGGAGCAAAAATATACAAAATACTTGGCAATACTTTGTCTAAAATGTAAGTTTCTCAATATTACTTGTTTATTGAACTCTTGCATAAAAGCAGCATCACACATACGAGTGCTGTTGCAGTCCCGAGGGTGATATTGCTTAAATATAATGCAAGTCAATACAATTGTTCTTCTTTGCTGTGTTGTGTTCCAGCTGCACATTGTTGTCAGCATGTTTTATGCATTACTGATAATAATGTTATTATGTTAAAATAATTGTAAAATGAATAAGATAATGTTTACTAGGTATTTATTTAGTAAATTAGTTTAAAACCTTAATATATGCATTTAATACCTTTTAAATCGTATGATGATGGTAATGATGATGATGATGATGATGATTATTATTTTTGCAATAGCAAATAATATTTTTATGGACTTGTAAATCATAGACTTATAGTGTTTAACAATAAGTTCACACAGGAAGAAAGAAGGCTTGTATAAATGAAGAGAGCAGCTGAAGAGATGTGTTTGTAAATAGCTGCTGTATGTTTCAACATCCTCGCTATCACACCTTCGGTCTAGAAACTCCCGAAACACCACGTAAAAATGACAAAAAGCAATAAACATTATTATGACAAAATGAAACAAAGCAATTAATATAACAAAAGTTCAAAATAACTAACAAAAGTCAATTGTTACGCAAAAGAGCAGATTGTAATCAGACCACAGGCTTGAGCTAAACTGTGATCTCATCTGACACTCCTCCAACAAACCTGTTTCTGGTTAAAATACTGGAAGTTACCTTTCATTCAGGGCTGTGGGCGGAGCCTTGTATAATATCATTAACCTCCCAGAAGCATTTGTGTTTAGTAACTTTAAAATATGACAGGCCCCTTTTCTATTGTGTATTTGTGATGCTGTCTCATGTACACATAATTGATGTGGTCTTCTTAATCTCATTCAGCTATGGGATGAATGACATGTAATTTCAGGTCAAGGAACTAGTCATTCTAGTCCTCTTTGCTGTTTTAATATTGGACCAAACACTTTTGTTCTCACTGACCTGGTAGATCACATGATCTGCTGTCTTTTGCCCTGGCCTAATGTAATCATGCAATCCTTGTTTGTTCATGCAAACAAGGATTGTTTTTTTGTGTTTTTTTTACTGGTTGTTCTGGCAACTCACTGCATCGGAAAAATAAAATGGTGACTATATGAATAACAAACTGAAATGATTTAAGTTTCATTTTTTGTACTTCAGCTGTCTTGTATCAGGTGATAAGATCTAAGAAATGAAAGGAAGGAACTGCAGTGTTGTAACTGTGCAGTTAGAGCAGAGCACTAGCATCAAACATATATGTCCCACACAAACCGGTGCAGAAAACAAAACAAAAGCCTGCTGTTCAAATTAGCAAGGGAGGAATTTCCTGCCAATAGTGACCTCTTGCCTGGTCAGTAATTTGCATCCTGAGACAGATAAGATACAGTGAGGTTCCAGAGTCTGAGACCACTTTAAAAATGTGATTTTATTGCCCATATAAACCTGGAATTGCACAGAAAGCTTTACGTTTGGGAACATTTCCTCTTAAACAAAGTGAATTAATGATGTAAAATGAAGAAATTAAAATGCTTTTTTTAGATAACCTAAATGTGCTTCATGTTGCAACATCTATACGACATGTTTTTATGTTTTTCAAAAATGTTTAATTTAAACCTGACAAATTAAGTTACAACAACAGTAGTTTGAATGGGTTAAATCAATGGTCGTCAACAAGGGACTATTGTCCACTAGGGCACCTCAGAAAACTTTCAAGGATTATTTAAATTATTAAAATTATAGTTACATTAAAATAACATTCATTCTTAAAAATCGTATTATTTTTCTAAATTCGTATTCAATTTTCATTCTTAGTCTTTGTTCTTAATCTTTAAATCTTAAAAGAATAAAAGAAAACATGTCAAATTATACACAATTTTTTTATTATTCCCCTCAACAACTGTTGAACTGTTTTTGTTTTTAATTGAAAATACATTTTTTGACATTTCTGCAGTCACAGGAATAATTGTGGTTAATGAATTCCCCATTTCTGTTCAAACAAAAACTTGAGATCAAAGTGGCTTTGTCATAATCTACAGCAGAACATACAAGAAAAACAAATATTATTTTAGTTTATGAGAGGCTTTTTAATATTGTTTTGCACAATTGCGCAAAATAGATCCTTGAGGTATCATAAAATTAAAATAGAAGATTAAAAAAAAAGATTTTTGGACCCTAAAATGTCAGACATCAGTCAGATGGTAAAAACAAATCCATTCAGGCATATCGAGGCGTATGGTGAAAACAAACCATAGGGAAGTCAAACATAAGAATGTTCAGGATTTCCCCGTCTAAATCTGGCTGAATGCAGTTTTACACTGACCTCCTCCATCACTTGATTATTATCCAAATATAGTTAAAGTGAAAACAAAGTGCCTGTCATTCTCTGATATCTGCTGGATGAACACTGATTATTAACCATGACAACTCTTGAGAGGGCTTCTTTTAAGAACAATGCTTCCTGCAGAGATCACGTATTAAACCACAAGCACTGATCATTTTAACCTTAACGAGTTTTTACAGACAAGAATCCAACCAGCTTGCATATACAAACACAAATAGACTCTCTTGAGTATTCAAATACTGACAGACACACACAAACACCTGTGTGTAGCTGCAAGAAATGTCCAGACTTGCCTGCATTGGATGTCTCTCCAGGCTTCTTCACGGCTGTGGTGATTCTGGGGATGTGTGCGGGTTGGGACACTTGTCCGTTGGCCCCCTTTGACTGGGAGCTTGACAGCTGTATCCTGAAAGTAGACACGTAGCGTGTCTTCCCATTAGCAATACTCATTTCTCCTGTCAGTACATACAAGTTTCATAAAATCCAAGTCATTTCCCAGCTTTCTTATCAGGAGGCTCGTATTTTCCTGTGTCTCTGAGTCTCTGCTATGCACACATGTCCTCTGTCCTGAGCTGTTCTCTGCATCTCTTTAGTTTCTGGCTCCTCCCTGTGACTGAAGCCTCATTCAATCGTTGTGCAGAACACTGTCTTCTTGCCGGGTTCGACTCAGCGCCTTGTCACAAACCCCACCCGCAACTATCACAACATTTCACCATATATCTTTGACACGGTTTCTTTTCACACATACTGTGACTGTGGTAAAAGAGAAAGAGAAGTGGTGATAAGAGAGAGAGCGAGTGTATGTTAAATATTTACTAGTGACTCTGAAAAGTAAACTATTGTGATAATGCCAAATGTTATCAGTGATTTCTTGTAATTTTATTTTAATTGATATTTTTGTGATGTTCAAATAGGCAATAGCCAAATTGATCAATGCTTATATCATCAAAAGTCAAATAGTCCATGGTCACAAATAGTCACAAACTGGATTCACTGGTATAAGTCTACATTTGAAGATAAAAAATTCAAGGTACATTTGAAGATTAAAAACGGTTCAGGAGTCTGGGGTCAAAATGCACCAAGGTTGCATTGATTTTATTAAAAATGCCATAAAACTAGTAACATCGTAAAATATTATTACACTTTCATTTGATTGTTTTCTATTTTGATATATTTTCAAATGTACGTTATTCCTGTGATGCAAAGCTGAATTTTCAGCAGCCATTACCCCAGTCATCAGTGTTCTTCAGAAATCATTCTAATGTGCTGATTTGCTGCTCAAGAAACACTTCATATTATCAATGTTAAAAAGTTGTGCTGCTTAATATTTTGGAAGAAACCATGACACATTTTTTGAAAAGAAAGTTCAAAAGAACTTAATTTATTTGAAATAAAAATTGTTAATGTCTTTACTGTCACTTGGTCAAATTAATTTCTTTAAAAAAAATTTACTGACCCTTAACTTTTGAACAGTACTGTGTTTATTTAACTGCTCTGGAGGTAGTTATCATTGATCCAGCCCTCCAGGACCGAGTTTGATGACCCCTGTTGTATTGTTGCTGCTGCTGCTGCAAAGCAAGTACATGAACTTGCTACTGCCAATACAAACACAAATACAGTGCTGTGAGAATTTAAGGCGCATACTGCTGCTGCATAAATATCACATCTAATAACTTGTAGCAGATCTATACAGGTGGAGCTGGGGAGGTGGAGGGTTTCAGAGCAACTCTAAAAGCGTGCTGCGAGCTGTTTTAGTGAATGCTGACAATCCATTTATATGTAAAGCAGTAAGCTCATTGGCTGCATATGCAACATGAACCAATCAGCTTGTGCCAAGTAGTTTAATGCTGAGAATATCATCAGTTTGTGTTAACGACCCATCAGCCTGCGCCATCTAGAGTTTCTTGACAGAACTTGGCATTTGTATCAGGGATGCAAGATCATTCTAACAAACATTGCAGTGGTTACTGGGTTATATTGAGTCAGTGTGAAAATGACAGTTATGTTTCCAAACAGGCAACTTAAGACAGTTTGAAGTATTGGTGATGCTGGGTCGATGTGAACCAGCCATTAGGCCAGAGAATCAAAAGATCCTAAGAAGTAACTTGTTCATATAAAACGCATTTGAACTGTATGCACACCAATTATTTTTTAGGAGTGTAATGAACAAAAATCAAAGTGAAAATCAGATAAACTGAACAGATAAACTGAAAATCAGATAAACTGAACGGTAAACTGAACAAAACTCCCGTTCTCATCTTTGTGTGTGTGCAGGGGTGTGTGTGATGAGGAGCTGTTTGCTTTGGACATGCCAGTCCACAGAGAAACCCAAACATCCCACTAAAGACCTTGAGTGTGTGAACAGACTCGACTCATTTGGAATCAATAATGCAGAATAACAGTTTAACTGTATGTGAAACTGAGACTAAAAATAAAGGTTTGCTAAAATTACAGTAAGATTACTGAAATATTTGCTTGCCGGGAGCAAGAGGAAGTCCCACAGCTTTCTTTATCTTTTTTTGTTGCAGCGAGTGAAGTGATCCGTTAACTGTTTAAGGAGGTTGTGCATAATCAAGCCATCAAAGGTCTGTTTTTGTTCTTATGGCTGGAATGTAGACAGGAAGATCCTGGAAAACAATCCATGAATAACTGGAAACAAAAAACAAAGCATCTGACAAATAAATATTTGACTCAGAAGTCACATGTGGAGGATTTCCTTTGCTTCCAAAAGTGACAGCCTCAAAAGTAAATGGATGAACAAGTACAATTACTAATTAATAATGATAATAATTATTATTATTGATTTATTTATTTATAATACTGCTACTATTAACAATAATAATAATCTCTACATAAAAAAGAAAGCATGGAAACAACGTTAGTGCTTGTAGACATAATTTATTATTGGACCAAAAATAACTATTGAACTGAGTGTTTTGTGGAATAAATATTAAGCGCTAATAAGGATAGTGGGCTTCAGTAGTTGCCATAAACAAATTATATAACATTGTTAAAAACCTAACTGCTTTCGTGAATTTAAAAAAGACTGAGATTTTTGCACACTCTAGTGGAAAGAATGAGGAATGAAGTGTCTGACAGTGTGAGCACTGACAGTATTTGTAATTTTTTCCCCAAAGACCTGTGACCTGAATTACCTGGATGAAATATGAGTAGAGTTATCTGACACTCACCTGTGGTTTACCATATTGTCATGAGCATCATTGTCTCTCCCATAGCTTTTATTGACTTTTCAGGTGTATATGGGCTGGAAACCGGCTCCTGCTTGAATAAGTAGGTACAGCCAGTGTAAATAAATAAGGACGAATGAAACAAATCTGTCAGCATCCATCCATGACCGAACAACAAAACACTTTTGATGATTAGTGACTCTGAAGGCTATATGAAAATGGTGACGTGACATGCAGACGTTATATTGAAGCAGAGAACTAGTCTGAGATTTATTGTGGTTTATTTCATTTGTGCATTTAGTTGTATTTTCATATGTTTCCTCAGAGTCTGGCTAAAATACAAAAGCGCTGTAATTCTCCACAGCTGTCGGCATGTGCTGAAAATGCTCCTATTGAAGTTTCTCTTATTCTCTCGAAGTTTCAACACTTCAGTGACATATTCAACACAAAGCAATGTTGTATATTTACTTGTATGGTTTCCTGTGGTTTATGGAATCAGTACACAAAGATTTCCTGTTTGATCATTTTGATGTTGCTTTGGTTTTCTTTAGATGGGTGGTTAAAACATGAAACACTTCTGGGAAATTGACATGTTTCAAACAGCGCTTATTTAAACAGCATGATATATATATATATATAAAAAAAATATATATAAGATTTGTATAAAAAATAAAAATTCCATACTGCGAGACCATCAAACGAATAAAGGAAAATATTTCAGTATTATTCTGTTTTTTTTTTATCTGATCAATAGCAAATTATGAATATGCACTTACTGATACAATGAATGGTTTGCAGTCTTATTTTAGTAGTATTTATAGTTTTATTAATACTTTATTATTTTTCAATTTTCATTTACATTTTGTTAAGGAATTTCTTAATGTGCTTTTGTCATTTAGTGTTATTTTTTTACATTACCTTTTAGGTTTAACATATTTTTATTTCAGCTTAATTTTTTATTCACAATTATTAATTTAGTTGCCAAGGCAAAATGTCTAATTTCATTAAATTATCATTAAGCCTTTCATCTTATGTTTATATTTTAAATTTTATTTCAGGTTTATTTAATTTAACAAATTTGTTTTTAAATAGTTTTTAAAGATAATTTTGAGTTAAAGATAATAACCATTTTAGGTATGGTGCCTCTTTGGACTTAAAGAGACTTCAGAAAGTGATAGAGATAATAACAGTGGCCAGCAGATGCCAGTGTTTCTATGTTAACTCTACTGTAAGTACAGTATGTGGGAACTTCATATCATTTTTACGTTTGCTACAGTTGTTTCATGGATGTCTTCAGGCGGTTGCTTTTTCTTTATCTTTCTCCCTCTTCTACTTGTAACTTCTTGTCTTTGAGTTCACGCTTTTACCATAACTAAAGCATGAGTTCTCATTTAATCAAGCAGTCTGGCTGAACTAGTTTTCCGAGATCTGAGAGTAGAGAATCATACTGTAATGCTGTGTGTGTGAGACTAACTCTTACCTCCAATCTGGGGCCTCTCTCTGGGCAGGTCCCAGATGGAAGTGATTACTCTGGGAGGGAGAAATTACAGAGCAAATGTACAGCCCATCAACTTTACACACACACACACACACACACACACACACACACACACACACACACACACCCACACACCCACACACACACACACACACACACACACACACACACACACACACACACACACACACACACACACACACACACACACACACACACACACACACACACACACACACACACACACACACACACACACACACACACACACACACACACACAAAACAAACACCCCACTCTCGCTTTCTCTGAGTCGAATTCGCACACAGCGCTCGCTGCCGTCATTTTGCCTCCAGCGGTACATTTCCGCTCGGCTCTCTGTCAGGACAACTCGACTATACGCTAGCCACCTTGTCTCTCCTCTCCTCTCAGCGAGCGTGTGTGGGTGTAAATGGGATTGTAAATTCCTAAGGATGAGCCATTTTAAAGGCCTCTATTAAAGCCTTGACGCAAAGCGACTCGCCTGTCAGGAGCCAGAGCCGTAACTCATTACACGAGGAGAGGGAGATAGGATTCACATTACAGCTCCACCCCGAGCCCAAACCTCCGCCCCGGTCACCTCACGCCAGGCTACAGGCCTCATATCCACAATGCAACACAGTCACGTCACGAAGAAGCGTTTCATACAAATACAGGCACTTCACACCAAACTGCCATCCAGCTTTCACAGCTAACTATCACTGTTTGTGCAAAAGAGCACGATTACCCTAACTTGACCAATGAAACAACAAACATTTAGAGGCACCATCCAGAAAACTGCATTTGTGCATGCAAGCTTCGTATGCTAACATGCAAAGCTATTTAAAATTCTCTATTTTTGAAGCGATTGTTCATCCATATGAAAATTGTCATCATTTACTCATCCTCATCCTCATTCCAAACCTGCATGACTTTCTTTCTTTTGCAGAACACAAAAGACGATTATTTAATGAATGTTTTGACTGTTTTTGTCTTTGCAAAACCACTTTCGCCCTATTGACTATCCTTGTATGGACAAAAAGAACAATGAGACATTTATAATGATAACCTCTTTAGTGAATTGCAGAAGAAAGAAGTCATGCAGGTTTGGAATGACATGAGGGTGAGTGTATGATGACAGAATGGTCATTTTTGGATGTACTATCCCTTTAAACAAGCCAAATAAAGTTATTTCTGTCTTTCAAATCTATTTGTAGATTAATGCATTGTGCAAAACCCACTTAAAATGTTTGTTAAAAAAGTAATTTTTCATTACTATAACTCATCAAAACAATTTAATCAAGTTACACCAATTTACAGATTCAACTTAGTTTTTTAATTGAACTAAAGTTGAAATGACTTATATAGCAAAGTTGATTGTACTTAAAAAAATTAAGGCATCAACTGAACAGTTTTTGAGTTGAAATAGGTGATTTTTTTTGTGTAGATGTTCAGTGATTTACTTATTTATTATGAAGTTATGAAGTTGACATGGGATGCAAAAATAAATACAGTCATGCAATTTTTGTAACCAACGGTCATTTCTACACATTTAGCATCCGGCACTGAATCATCCACTGTAATCTCTCAATCTCCATTCCGGTCCATCTCAATTTGTTGCCAGTCCCAATCTTTAGCTCTCAAACATGCAAGCTCACACAGAAGGCCATCATTATCCTCTCTGGGTGTCCTGCTCTGTAAATAGCCATCACACACAAGCACACAGTCATAACACAGCTGTCGTCACTTTTCTGAACAGCAGCTGGTAGCAGAAGTTGTTGTTTCCACACACACACACACACACACACACACACACACACACACACACACACACACACACACACACACACACACACACACACACACACACACACACACACACACACACACACACACACACACACACACACACACACACACACACACACACACACACACACACACACACACACACACACACACACACACACACACACACACACACACACACACACACACACACAGACAGAGACTCTTCTATTCTTCTCTTTGGCAAATCCACCCACATACCCAGGTTTACTTTAAGAAAAAGATAAATATGCATGCATAGATTCAAGCTAGCATATATATACAGTATATATATATTCTTTTTTTTTTGTGGAAACGTGATGTATTTTTGAGGATTCTTTGAGTTCAAATAACAGCGTTAATAACAATATAATTATCTTTACTTTTAATCAGATTAATGCATCATTGATGTAAAAACTTCTTCTAATGTCTTTCTTATTTATTTATTTTTCTTAGGACTTTCCCCACAAAAGAAGACATGTGGTCACACACTTAAATACTGAACAGTGATGTCAGTTTCTCTGTGTCACAGATGCCTCAACAAATCCATTTCTGCACAGGAAGTAATTCTCACAGAGGAAGGTGGAAACAGGAAAACAAACTTCTTCCTGTTTGTGGAAAGATGGAGGGATGCTGATAGAAGGTCAGTGGCTGGGAAACAATAATGTATGTCCACCACATGCCTTCATGCACTGACATATTTAAAGAAATAAAGATTCTAAGACAACATAGTTTCTCAGACAACATAGTTATTCAAAATGTCTTGTGAAATCTAAACTTCCTAAGCGTCCGTGTGTGTGTGTGTGTGTGTGTGATATAATCAGCATGTGATCTGATGGTTAGCATTCCTCTGCCCACTATTTAGCTTGTCCCTTCTTGTCCCAGTGGAGGAGATAAAGGCTATTTAATTCAACAAGCATAAAAAAACGGTGAACACACACACACACACACACACACACACACACACACACACACACACACACACACACACACACACACACACACACACACACACACACACACACACACACACACACACACACACACACACACACACACACACACACACACACACACACACACACACACACACACACACACACACACACACACACGCATCAGAAGATCTAAACCCAACATAGTTTTTTTATCTCTATTAAGCTGATAAATGTTAGTTTTGACTAGTTTCTTCTTTGTTATGTCTGCTCTCACATCTAGCGTGCATCATAGCATTACATGTTTAAAAACATCTGCATTCTCAAACCTGTTAGAGTGAAGAAATTCTGAGAAAATGCTTTGATCTGCATGTGTCTCTTACAGAAGCTGTGAGTGAAGACATGGATGTCTGGGAAGAGTGAAGATCAGTATTAACACTAAGCTAGAGCTTTTAATTTGGCAAACCATCAACATTTGTAACACATTCCAACAGCATGGAGCCAATCCACTCACTATTCCTCCACCTCTGTTACAACAGGAAGAACTAAAGAACCCAAATCAAATATCACTACGATCAGATTTCAGCTTTGAAGTCCATGTCTATTTATATGCTAAAATACTCCTAAAGTTTTAGATATACGCCTATAACATTTGAAGTACCAGAAAAATCTGGTATCATTTTGAACCAACTGGTAAAGTTAAAAATAAATTTTGGTACAAAACGATTCCATTTGTTAACATTAACATGAACTAACAATGAAAAATACATGAAAGTATTTATTAATTTTAGTCAATGTAAATTTCAACAAATCAATACATCGTTAAAATGAAAAGTTGTATTTATTAATGTTATTTAATGGTCCTGAGCTAACGTGAACTAACATTAAAGATACTTTTTCATCATTACAATACTTTTTTAAATGAATTTTCTTAATTTATTAATCCATTATTAATTTAAAGTTGTATCTGTTAATATTTAATGAGCTCGAGCTAACAGGAAGAATCAACAGTTTTATTTCTCTCAACAAATGTTAATAAAGAAACTGTTGATCTCTAGCTGTTTTTATTATTGGCCTGAAGGTTAAAGGCTAAATGCTCTGTTCAACAGTCTTTTGTTCTCCACATCATTTTACTTCTTGTTTATCCTGGACAAAATATATAGTGGGAAAAGAGCTCGTTCCAGTATTGCTGAATTTTCCACATTATCATCTCAACCGATCGCACAAACCCATCATGGAAAGCGCATTTTGCCATCCACTCCAGCAGCGATATCCAACTTTTTATTACTCCATTGTTTCATTGTTGCATTTATGCCTTCCTTCACCTCCTTCTTTGGTAGGAAAGGCAAACAGGAAATGTCATCAACTTGAACCATATTAAAAAATCAAGCCCCTAGGCAAGTCTCTCTCTCTCTCTCTCTCTCTCTCTCTCTCTCTCTCTCTCTCTCTCTCTCTCTCTCACACACACACACACACACACACACACACACACACACACACACACAAAGGATATAAGCTGTCACTGAGCCAGATAAATTCATAGAGTGCAGTCAGAGCAATGCTCTATACTTGGCCACTGGCTCACTGCATTCCCTTTCATCTGAGCAAGAGAGTGACTTGGGAGTCTATTGCAATTTGAAGGATGCACAGAAACCCATATAATAATAATACAATCAAAAAGACACAGGGATTCATTATTTTCTATCCACACCAACACATTACAGTGTCATAAGACACACACACTTATATCACCTGTAATAATCTGGTACATCTGCTCTATCTATCCTTCATCTCTCTCGTCTCCCCTGAGGGATCAAAGCAGCTGCCACAAGCAGAATGAAAGTGATGACAGACTCTGCAGAAATATCTTTAGAGAGACACGAATACCTTCTGCACAGATTTAAAAGCACGGCTGAGCTGTCAACAGTATAACAACTATCTCTGAGATTTTCTGAGAAGAAAAAACTAAATAAAACAAAATTGTATGATTTAGAGGTGGCTAAAAGTTTTATTGAGGTGAGTTTTTAGCATTCTATGTTACTTCAATTATATATATATATATATATATATATATATATATATATATACATACATAATTAATGCTATTATGGTATAAATAATTAATTTATACCAACAAAACATAAAAAGGCTATTTAAAGGGTCAGTTCATCCAAAAATGTCAATCCTGTCATCATTTACTCACCCTCAAGTTGTGTTTTTTTCTTCTTCCGTTGAACACAAGATATATATATATATAAAAAAGTTGATGGTCCCCACTGACTTATAGTATTTTTTCCATACTATGGAAGTCAATGTGGACCATCAAATGTTTGGCTTTCCATATTCTTCAAAATATTTTATTTTGTGTTCATCAGAAACTCGGGTGTGTGTTCACGTGTGTGTGTGTGTGTGTGTGTGTGTGCACTTGGATGGGTTAAAAGCAGAGCATATATTCTGAGTATGGGTCACCATACTTGGCCACATCACTTCACTTTCACTTTTTAAGGCAACAATTGCATGTTGCTTTTTAAAATGCAATGGGCTAAGGAATATCAACTTCATTTAAGTGAAAGAAAAATATTATATATATTTAAAATACATTATTTCACCATATAAAGGAAGTTAAAACAATCAGTAAGTAAATTAATTTACTGATAAAAAATAAAAATGATGGGGCAGTTTCTGTACTTCTTGAGATTTTAGGGTGGATCTACTTTCCTTTCCCTTCATCTGTGTCATGACATCATCTCCAGGGGAGTTGAATTACTGGTCTATATCTTTCGGGGGATTCCAGCGTTGCAAGTGTGTGTGTACCGTATGAGCATTTGCGTTTGACTACATGTTTGGAGAGATTATCTGTAGGAGAGGACATATCATTTTACTAATAACTCTCATAAACACACATTCCTACACACAACATGTTCCATTAACACACAGGCTTTCTAGTTCACCATCGTACTATTTGAGGTATCTGTGTCCTCCTTCAGCTCGGCTACCAGGATTGTGTGTGTGTATTTAACAGATGTAATGGAGAGCGTGTACGTGCAAAGCAGCGGTTCTAAGCTGGTGGGCTGTGACTAAACATGGGTTATGCTGACTACATTGTGTTTTGTGCGGTGAATTGTTAGCTGCATTTCAGTGGTGGTATAAATAAATGTCAAAGTTTGATTTTTAGGACAATTTTGTTACTCTTATACATTCAACAATTTAGGTTTGGTTACCATTTGATGTCTATTGTAAAGTCTGGGTTTAGATGCAAAACCAGCTGAGAATCACTGATGTAAAGTACATTTTGTTGCAGACACCAAAGGATTGTGAAAAAAGTCAGCTAAATGCTTGTTTGAATACACAAAATATAAAAAACAGAAAAGGAAAAATCACCTCAGCCACCGGCATTATAAATGTCCTGAGCGTGGACTGTATGTACAGTACAGTATCATAGTGGCTATTTATTCAGTCAGAATAGACGTGATTAGACGATAATGTCGAAAAAGGAAAATGTATTTGCAGTTATTAACTTACTGGATTTTGAGGCTTAAGCATAGCATTACTTGTGCCTTCTCAGCCGATGTGATTTAGTTATACTTAGTTACTTTAGTAAGCAAGCATCTGCGGAGAACATGACTATAAAGCTTGTTGACGTGCAACTGCATTTAAAACTATTTGAAACAGCATTTTTGTTTAATTTTTGAAAATAAATTAATAATTTTATTCAGCTAGGTCTAGGATGCATTAAATTAAAGTAGAGAAATAATCCAGAAAAAAATTATCATGTTTATCACACAAATATATTAAAGAGCAGGACTATTATAAGAAATATTTATTGAGCACCAGTTAGCATATTATTTTCTGAAGGATCATGTGACACTGAGGACTGGAGTAATGGCTGCTGAAAATTCAGCTTTGCCATCACAGGAATCAATACACTGTAAAATAAATTATATTTCACAATAATAATTATTATACTGTGCTTTTTGATCAAATAAATGCAGCTTTGGTGAGCATAACAAATCTCTCTAATAAGCATTAAACATAAAAAAAAAATGTATATACACTTTCCCCAATACGTTGACCTAAATGTTAAACACAAAATCTTAGCTTGTTGACATTTTTATGTATAAAGTCTAGGGGATATAAAGTGGTGAAAATAAAAAAAACGGGGTATGAAGTACACACACGGAAAGTGGTGCATATTAAATGAGCAAGATTTGGCATAAAGGAAGAAGGCAAACATTGTATGAGGTGCAGAGCATGAAATTGGCTGCCCAGGGGCATGCATTAGATTAGAAACCTGAGCACAAAAACATACACTCACAGGCCAAAGCAAAGCAGACATGAAAATCAATCAGCCTTACATGGATCCAGACAAAGTTAGTGGAGTAAAAACCTGCACCGTAGAAAAGTTTTGCACTGATCATTAACAGACTATACACTCCACCATTTCAGTAAAGCAGGCTGGTTTGTGACACACACACAATTATTTCATCATGTGCTTTCCATTTTCCCCCTGCATGCCTCAGCTCTCAGGACCATGCGAGAACCATTTGCTGCTCAACGGCTGCCTGTTTCACACTACAATCAAAAGAGGAAAAAAAGAAAAATGCAGCACACTCTCTCTCTGACTCACACACAACCATTCCAAACTTGAGTTTAAGGTAGTGTTTGTGGAAAAAAAGTCCTAAGATCTGGTAGAAATACGAAGAACAGTCAATTACAGACATAAGGATTACATATTTGAATAACAGTGAATTATTGCAGTTGTTTTATGCTAAAACAATTAATCCAAAAATGAAAATTCTGTCATTATTTACTCTCCCTCGTGTCGTTCCACACCTATGACTTTCATTCTGTGGAACACACACAAAAAGAGACATTTGGAAAAACTTATTTTTTAGTCCATACAATGAATGTCAAAAATAACACTAGACTTCACTGGCTTTCATTTTAAGGACAAAACATTTTTTTTTTACAAGATATTATTTTATCTTCCACATAAGAAAAAAAAACTTACTGGTTTGAAACAACATGAAGGTAAGCAAATGACAGAATATTTTTTTTAGGTGAATTACTCTTTTAAATCCACAACAAATATTATGGAAACTGTTTTCCTTTCATTTCTGAACTAAATGAAGTTTAAAAATAATAGGAGTATTATTTACAACAGCTTTAATTTGAAACAGAGCAAACATGAGTATAGATGATATGAAAGAGAGACTAGTGGCTACAAATTTTAGATATTACAGAGTACCAAATTTGGAAACACAAAAAATGCAGACTTGCTTAAATACATATAATAATGTTCAAATACAGATTTTTACAAATATTATGTACAATGTTTTAATTACTTTTAACACAACTGCCTGCCATATATTAGACAGCAAGCTTTCGAGCTCTCCTCCCCCCATGGCTCTGTTGTTTGTTGAATTCCCAGCTGGTATCTCACTTTTCAAGTTGAGTTTTTATGGCCAGCAGCTTATGAGAAAAAACAGGGGGGCAACAGAATGGGGGAGGAAAACATTTCTGCACTTGGTATCAAATTGGCCATGTTTGTTTGTTTGTTTGTTTCAAGTGGTTAACGTCCCATTTCTCTTTCCACTTGAAAGTCTCTGCCAGCCTAAAAATAAGTGTAGTTGCTTTCAAAATAATGACAATTGAAGGCACTTTAAATTGTTTTTGTAGTTCTAAAATCATTATTGCATGGAAATGTGGCCCCCGATTTCCCATTTCAAACGGTGGTCTCCCCTTGTCCTCCACTGGTCAAACGTGTGTAGAACTTCCTCCAAGAGTTTAGCGTCTTCCCCGACCAGATCCAGAATCCCGAAGTGATCCCTACAATGAGAGTCATGAGGTACTTGATCATGAAGACGGTGAAGTCGGGGGTCATGTGAGGAGCGGGATGCATGGGGCATGGGATGGCCAGGCTCTTACAGTTTGTACTGATCCAACTCTTCTCCCAGTGCTGCCTGAAGGCCTGCTCGTAAAAAAAGCAAGCAATGACGATGGTGGCTGGGACGGTGTAGAGAACCGAAAACACACCTATGCGGACCATCAGGCGCTCCAGCTTCTCGGTCTTGGTTCCGTCGTGCTTCATGATGGTGCGGATACGAAACAGGGACACGAAGCCGGCGAGCAGGAATGAGGTGCCAATGAAGAGGTAGATGAAGAGAGGGGCCAACACGAAGCCCCTCAAGGGATCCAGATTGTTTAGGCCCACAAAGCAGACACCACTTAACACGTCTCCATCGATTTGCCCCATGGCCAGGATGCTAATAGTCTTTACAGCCGGAACGGCCCAGGCAGCCAGGTGAAAGTACTGGGAATTGGCTTCAATAGCCTCATGGCCCCATTTCATACCAGCCGCCAGGAACCAAGTGAGAGACAGGATGACCCACCAAATCGAAGACGCCATACTGAAGAAATACAGCATCATGAACAGAATCGTACACCCTTCTTTCTTCGTACCTTGAACGATGGTTTTATAGCTGTCGGGAAAAAAGCTCTCGTTGCACACGACTTTGTCCCCAAGAAAGTAACCAGCGATATAGGCAATGGAAACCATGGTATAGCAGCCGGACAAGAAAATAATAGGACGTTCTGGGTATTTAAAACGCTGCATGTCCACTAAATATGTGGTTACGGTGAAAAACGTGGATGCACAGCAGAGAGAGGACCAGATGAGGATCCAAATCCGTGCAAATTCAATCTCCTGATCCGTGAAGAACATATAAGCCCCATGTGTTCTGGAGGACTCGCATGGAGCGCCACAATCCAGCTCGCCCAGGAACTTATAACTGAGGTAGGAAGGCACTTTGAGCACTGACGGGCAGCGGAAGGGCTTGTCCGGCGAGGAGTACAGCTGAACGCTGGGCGTTCCTGGAACGGGCATGCGAACGGGCGATACTGTAGCCACGGAGTCGTTCTGGCCCACACAGATGTGTCCGTCTCCCAGCACTGGGAAATGTTCACATCTCAGTCGCTCTGGCCACTGGAAGCCAAACTTGTTCATGAGGGCCTCGCAGCCGTGCTTTGCCCTCTCGCAAATGGAGCGGCATGGCGGGATGGCTTTCTCCAAAACTGTGCACACTGGCGCATACATGGAGCACAGGAAGAACTTGAGTTCAGGAGAGCACTGTACCTTGACCAGCGGGTAAAACTGGTGGACCTCCAGCCCAGCATCCTCTTGGTTGTAGTGTCCAACCAGATTTGGCATTATGGTTTGGTTGTAAGCGATGTCAGTGCACAGGGGGATGGTTATGGGCTGACAGAAGCCGTGGTCGGGAACGGCTATCCCACTGTCTCCGTGATACTGTCCAGACGCCACGAAACAGCACGGCAACATCAGTGCCAAAAACAGACACAAACTTCCACTCGCCTGCATTGTCCCAGAAAGTTCCGCCAAACTTTCACTGAACACAACGGGAGTCCACAAACTACGCTTTTGTCGACATGTTATTTGCTAATCGAAAACAAAAAGTCTCGCGAGCTAGTGTAAATCGCATACTTTGTGAGGAATATCTGTTGCGCGCAGGAGCGACTGCATGACTTTTCCCCCTTTGTCCGTCAGACTGTTTCAAGTTCCCCCTGGGCTGCCTCTCGCTGACTTTGAAGGGAGTATGAGAAGGAGCAAGGAGGAGGGATTTCGGGGGTCTTGAAACAGATTTCGCTACCCTAAACCCCCATTACAAGGTCTTTATACTTTTAATCGCTCAAGACCCATATCAACACCATATGCCATTAGTCATCTGAAAACATAGAGCATTTAAAAAAAAGTATTTATTCGGGTGAGAAGTTATGGTATTGGAAGAATGAGGGAACATGAATTTGGAAATTCTCTTTTCTGAAGAACAAAACAAAACAAACACGTCTTATACAAAATAACATCTAACGTTCTATCTATCTATCTATCTATCTATCTATCTATCTATCTATCTATCTATCTATCTATCTATCTATCTATCTATCTATCTATCTATCTATCTATCTATCTATCTATCTATCTATCTATCTATCTATCTATCTATCTATCTATCTATCTATCTATCTATCTATCTATCTATCTATCTATCTATCTATCTATCTATCTATCTATCTATCTATCTATCTATCTATCTATCTATCTGAGATGGATAGTGGTGACATCTTGTGGCTATGGGTTGTTAGTTACATTCATCATGTAATCGTTTTTCTTATTTTTTTTGCGTGACTTAAATTTAAATATATCACATTTAATATATATATATATATATAAATCTAGTAGGTTGGTAATACTGATAATAGTGATATATTAAGGATAAGAATATACAAACAAATGCAAGTAGCTTTTATAGTGCCGGTGTTCTGACGATTTGTGCTACCCTGTCCGATTTAACATTAGCTAACTCCCATTAAAACAGATAGTAGCATAATTCGATAGTTAAACACAACATATCATTCTCTATGTAACACACAAAAAACGAACACGAATTAATATTATGGCAAAGGTGTTTGCAAATGTTTGCTTTTGAGATGTGTTTGTGATATTTTGAATGCAATGCTTCATTTTGCAAGAGATGTGAGGCATTTTGCGTTTTGAGTGTGCAATTCTTGGATTTGTGTGTAAAGTTTTGAAAAAAGAGGCAAAGTTTTGAAAACGTGTGTAAACAGTTGAAAAAAAAGTAATTGATTTAATTAATATAAATCAATCCCAGCGGCTAAAATACATATGATGTCATCTCTTTTTAAAACAAATGTTGAGGAAAATGTATTCTTCCGTTACTTACAACATCCCCCCTCGCGACCATTTGATGGATTCTGATTGGCTAATTGAAGCGGTTTAGCCAATAGGAATGTGAGAAACAGTTGTCGGCTCGAGACGGCAAACTCTTCGCTTCGCGCCGGGGTTACAGTCGTGAAGAGACACGGGCGAGGGCGAGAGCTTATACATTTAAGTGAAATACATTTGTCGTCTTTAATTTATTTTCACAGTAAATCAGTTGACTAATTAAAACAATCGTGAATATTATATATTTATAATTTATATCGCTAATAATTTATAGTGAGAGGTCCTCTGCCTGCAAAGTTCATTGTCAATGGAGGTAAGAGCTAATTCTGAGGAAAAACTTCTGACTAGTTGACTTTTTCTGTCTGTTAACTTAGTTACCGACATAATACAGATTACCAGGTGAACACGAAACTAATTAAAATATCAATTAGCATAGTAAGAACAGTAAAGTGCCGTGATATCGACTCGTGTTTAACTATGAAGGTGAAGTCAGATATGTCGTATCACCAGGCAAAAGAAAACCCCCACAAGGCCTCATTTGACTGGATGTAAAACCTGTGTTTTTGTCATGTCATTATTGTCCATGGTCAGATAGTATAATTGTTTACCCTTTTACATTAAGGTTAATAATGCAGCGAAAAGCAAAATCAATATGGATACAAATGGACCAAGGACAGGCTTCGATCGATTTCAGAATTCAGGATCAGACTCCTACTTTTCCACAAACAAGCCTCAGGTGAGAAATGCCTCTTCAAATTGGGGCTTTACTGCATAAAAGGAATTTATAAAGACATTTATGATTTTAGTGTATAGATTTGTCCCATTTAATTTCCTGCCATGTTTGAATGTATAGTAATTGAAACTAACGCTGCTATCTACTATTTAGAAAAAAAAATCATTTGTCTATGGGTTTTTCCCAAATGTCAAAAATGTGAAGTGTGGACTGTTGTGCGTTGCTAAGGTTTACAAAATTAAATATTTCATTTTATTTGAATTGCAATAGGTATTTCAATATATATTTGAACTGGGCAGCATTTGTAATAACAAACTAATTAAATTGCACGTTTTAAGGGCGTTCTTTATTTTTGCTTATTTTTACACTTGTAATTATTTGTTAAATGTATTTTAAATGTATATATTTTATCCAGTTAACAACTTCTTTATGTGCCTTTTATGAACAAATGCTGTGTTCTTCAATCGCAGAATAGCGTCAGAGACAGTGGATTGCTGTCACACAACCCATTCTTGGACTGCCCGGTGCAAGACTCTGCATCACTACCTTACACAGTTTGGCCAACTCAGGAAGAAGACTGTAAATCAGTGAACTGGCCTCAAGTCATACCTAATAACAGGTTAGTTTGATTTTTGACTCATAGGCTATTAATAATATTGTAAAAAATGGATGTTATATATTAACACGCTACTGTGAGTCAAAAGGGATTTGTTATTAAATAGTAAAATAATGTTTATCTTGCATAGAAATCTGGTAGATGCCAATAATTGTGGGAGTGAGGCTGATCTTTATGGATTAGTGTCAGACATCTTGGAAGAACCAGATTCAATGGACCCATACTTCTCATATGTCTCAGAGAAGTAAGTTCCTCTTGATTTATGTTACACAATTTAACCTATAAAGCTAATTATTACTAATAGCTAATTTACAATTCAAATGAATTTAATAGTATTTAATGTAATTTAGGGCTGTCAATGTCATTTAAAAAAATGCACAGTCTTGTGTAAATTGTAATTGCATGATTTAGTTGTAGATATATCTTATGTAAAACTAAATAATAGGCACATGTGTAATTGTGAGGATTGCAATTTTTCTCTTACAGTATATTTATGCAACATCGCTCCAAAAAGCTCATAAAACATCAGATGCTATAGATTCCAAAACTGCATCAAAACTAGATACATCAATCATGGGAAATGCAAATACAGTATAACAATATAATTGCAGTAAAAAAAGGATTTCTATAACAAATTTACATGCATCAAGATATAGTCCTCTGCCTTTAAATTACTTTACATTTATTGTGCATCCTGTTTGTGTTTGATATATGAATAATTAACCTGTAAAGATACATTTTAAAAGGGTGCTCCACTATAGCTACTTTAGTATGGGCCAAATTATATAAATGCCCTTACTAGTTAAAAAATAAGCATATGTTGAACATTTATTTAACTGTTTTGTGTTAACACGTTATGACATCTTTAGTAATTTCATAATTTAAGCCAAAAATCGTTATTTTTAGTAGGCTACCATCTAGTCTGAAACGGTGTCTGGTCTCCAAAGTTGACAAGAGAAGACAGGATGCAGTACTTCAATAATGAGGGACAGATGCCGCCCATTTCCAGATTCCCAACAAAACAGATTTGTCCTAAACCAGTCAGCAATATTTCTCCTCAGCCTGCTGTTAGAGAATCTCATCAGTGGGCTGAACTTCAGAATTGTAATGGTTTTGATTCTTCTGCACTTCCCTGCAATTTCTCCACCTGTAATGGAGAGGCAGACACGTATTCTCCTCAAGATCTCCCTCGCCCCCCAGGCCTGAGCACACCCCCAGCGTTAAGCTCTAGCCTCTACCAGACCAGGCCTGGTAAACCTGAGTATATTACACCCGAGAAGGAGGAAGGATACCGCAGCTCCACTAACTGCCTTTTTGATTATATAAACTCAGTCAACAGCTCCTGCTGCCCTCCACAAACAATGGATGACTCCTATTTCAGTTCACCTCATGAATTTTCATCTGTGAGCAAAGATAAACTGAAAAACACCCAATCGTTCTCTGTGCAGGATGTCAGTAAACTGGCCTTTCTCTTGGCAGAGCAGGATATGAACTATTGCAGAGAATCTACCCAGAATGGTCTTTTAGCACAGAGGAATCTTGAGGAAATCATGGCAGAAGAGAAGAGTCATGCCTTTCAAAGGATGTCAGAGCTTATTACTCAAACACCAGATTTTAAGAGAGAGGTGGACACGCAACCAAATGGAGCAAAGAGGAGCTAAAGTAGTGGAGAAAAAACAAAGCCATTATACTACGAATGAATTTTCAAGGTTTGGGCCACCAAAGACTTTTTCTCCTACCATCATGCCTCCAGCCGTTCACCCAAACAAAGAAGCCAGCCTGATAGGAAGCAGCACCGCCCAAAACAGTGTAAATCAGTACCAGCGTATCCATTCAAACCATTACCAAAAACAAGCTAAGATTTCAGCAAAGACCAACAGCAACAGTGAATCACAGAGTTTTGCAAAGCTCACAAACATATCAGGGGCTGTTCCATTGCTTCCTTCTCAGCAGTTGTTCCGGCCTGCAGCGAGAGTCTCGGCTGATTTGAGTCAGGGGAACACAGTAAATCTACATGGTGCGATAGGCCAGGCCAGTCTTGAGGGTTTTAGGAAGAGAGCGGGAAATGTGGATATTTCAGATTTTGACCTCCAGCTAGAGAACAACAGGTTGTCTGCAGGCCTCATGGCCGATGGGCGTTTTTCTCCGCAATTTAGCATGAAACCCAAACTTCCTGGTTTCCCTAAAGAGGCAGATAAAAAAACAGGACTCCTGCAGAATCCATATCAAGGACTGGGCAGTTTGTACGGAGGACAAATGAGACACAACGGAGCGAGTTCAAACTCAGCCAAAGCTATACCATCACAGCTTTTCTCATTCCAATACCACCAGATGGGTGATCCCAGAAAAAGCACATGCCACCCGATTCAGTCGCAGTCGCCCTACTGCTCTGTGCCTCTCATCGACATGAATGAACGTCTGCCAGATGGAGATGTTTCGTCCTTCAACCCTTATCTACAAGAATGCATTGGGCTAAGCCAAACATCAGGAGATGGGTCATTCTCCGGGTTTCTGTCGGCCATGACTTTACCTAAGTTTGGCAAGGCACTTGGAAGTCCCAACAGCCAGCTACACTTTTACTTGGAGGAATGTTATGAGCAGTGGAGGATGCTGGAAAAAGAGAGAAAGCAAGTAAGTGTGATGTTTTTGAGACATAAGCATATTCATGTATGAATTTTCAGGTATGTACTGCAGTATTGATGTATTTTTTGTTGTAGAATAAAACCTGAACATTTCTTAAAGCTGCAGTCCGTAACTTTTGGCGCTCTAGCAGTTAATAAACAGAACTGCGTGCGTCTTGCAGAAGAATATTGTAGCCGGTTTATGTCTACTATGAATCACGCAGGTACTGGGCTGCTCCGCAGCGGTGCCTACCTGAACCAGTCTAAAATAGTCAGAATATAAACACTTATTATTGGTGTATTGTGGTGATTCAGGACAAGACAAAGCACAGTATGGAAATGGATTAATGGTGCACACGCTTATTATATACATTTTGTAAATAAATTTTGAACACAAAAAAGTTACGGACTGC
The DNA here is from genome assembly GCA_027422405.1 of Ptychobarbus kaznakovi. NCBI lineage: Eukaryota > Metazoa > Chordata > Actinopteri > Cypriniformes > Cyprinidae > Ptychobarbus > Ptychobarbus kaznakovi. Next base: position 7,868,983 of record CM049807.1, on the reverse strand, counting down.
AGCTTTAAGCTTGTGTTAAGCAAAAATCCATTCAAGAAACTCATTGACTTTAGGATGATGGAATGTGAAGTGCTAAAATGCTTCCTTATTTCTGGGTTTTGGCATACAAAAATACATTATTCTTGCAGCACTCTATTATAGACGAAACAGTGATTTCATTTAGGAAAATAATTTATGGAAAAATAAGTTACTTAAATGATTTTCTTGTACAGATTCTATGTTGGTATATCATGCTACTGAATTACCATGTTGGCTGACCTTTTTTCATTTCACAACCATGATGAGGTGAGAAACTAATCTAATGTGTTCTTTCTGACAGGCAGAAGCTGTTCTTACAAAGACTTACCCAGGAAAACGCGTGTCTGTGGTGACCAGTAATGTTTTGCCCAAAATGCCTCCAAACCCTTCCAGACTGGACCGCCTCATTGTAGACCAGCTGCGTGAACAGGCCAGGGTCAGTCCAGTTTTTCCCATAAAATTCTTGCCAAGGGTTTTCAAACAGGGGGCCACAAGAGAGTGTTAGTGAGCCTGCCCAAAAGTTAAAAGAAATACAGTTTAAAAATGTAAAGAAAAAAACAGAATTGTAACTCCTCATTCTCTATACCATTTATATCGATATACTGTACAGTAGTTTAAAAACGAGCGCATCTGAAAATACAGTTAAGGACACCGACTGAGCTACTGTGGAGAAAGTGCATAAAACAATTTGTTCTAAACACATGACAAACTTTATATGATGGGCTTTTAAAAAACTTGTAAGATATAGAAGCCTGTAGTTTAGTTTCAGTTTAAAACTGCTCTGACAGAAAGGCTCCATGTGCCGCTGATAGAGAATTGTGCTGTTTAATGTGTTTGAGATGTGCTGTTTTCCTAAATGCATAACTTACATTTCACAGGTATATTGTCTATCTCTAAATATTAGAAAGCCATGGAAATATTTCCATTTTGCTGTCAGAAGTGCATGAGCCTTCTGCTTTGAGATTCTCAGCTAAACTGCAGACTTCATTGAAGGAGCTCCACCGCACGCATGCACGCCAAACAGACGCGCAATGTAATAGTAGCGCAATAACTCTGACTAAAATATACATTTTGGTGAAATATTTGTAGTTGGACAATAAATGTGGCATATGTAGAATTTTAAACCTACAAGTAAGTGTATTTGTATGATAGCACTAACTGTAAAGTGACTGTAACAGGGCAATCAAAACAGCCTTTTTACTCAATTAGTCTGTGCTTTTTTTATTATTTTCATCTTTAGTTTATTAAATTTAACTTTTGGTTTAAAAGCATTATTTTAGTTTTTGGATTGCAATGTTGCAATGTTAGAATGCAATTTTAACCCTTTTTTAACATGTTTATTTGTTTAATCCAAATATAAAAGCATAGAAAATCCCGAGATATATACAGTATACCGCAAATCAACCAAAAAATACAGAGATATACATTTTTGCTAATATCGCCCAGCCCTACTACCAACATTGACATCATGGCATTATTGACATTATTGCTGTTTTATTGTGCTTTCTAAAAATCATGACATTTATGAAATCATGAAAGAATTCTATTGGCATCCATAGTGTTGTTGACTTCACGTTTTACATCTAATAGTACGTAATATTAATCTAATAGTGGTGGCTGGAAAAAAGAAACTGACAACTTCATAGAAAGTGAATATTTTACACATATGTATCATTTCTATTTTTGCCTACTGTGATTTTATATTCTAGAATAAAATTTCAAGTGTTTTAAACAGTTGCTACAAATGAATGAATTTTCCATATTATAATGCAGAATTGCATTGTGTTTGTAGGTGGCAGGTTTGCTAGGCAAGATGGAACAGTTACGCAGTTTTCCCCTTCATGCTAATATTGGCTCAGCATTGGACAGGCATCTTGAGGTCATCTACATCACTCAGGCACGGCGCAAGGACGAATTCATCAATGCCAGCAGCAGACAGAGGCAGCCAGCAGCCTTCTTTAGAGAGGACAGGGGTTAGTGAGTTATATACTATAGCAAAACCAGGAAATACACAACAAAAATACAAAATCTTATATAAACTATATATCGGATATATTTGGTATCGGATGTCACGATACCTAAAATCTAGTAGTCGGTACCGATATCAATAAAAGTACACGATACTCAATACCAAGTCGATACCACGAATAAAATAAAATAATAATACTGATAAATAAAAAAGCTGCAGTCTGTAAATTTTTAGTTTTTACCATTTACATAAGTGTGTCAAACTCATGCAGAAACATGCACATTGTTGCTTGGTGACGCATGACTAATGAAAACATGTTCTAAAATCGGCTGAAAATATCATGTTTGATATCCTCCGACTGGATGGATTCAAAGTCTGCAGCTAAAAATCAGAGTCTGTGACCATCATACACTAATACTATGCACATTTTTTTTGTATTTTTTGTTTAATATTTTATGTTTTTATTTTGACCTTAAAGCACCACATGAAAATACAAAAGGGCAGCGGCTATTTGCACTGTGTAAATAGCGATAGATGCTATTTACACTAAGTGCAAATATCTATATATTCTATTTACACTATGTTAAAATAGCAGGATTTTCTGCTATTTATACTACTTATTTTATATACACACTAGCGATCAAATGTTTGAAATAATTAAGACTTTTTATTTATTTCGTTTTTGAAAGAAGGATGAATTTATATTATCAAATAAATAATATGAAATATTACTACTAAAAATATTGGTTTTCTATGAAAAATATTTTTAAATGTAATTTATTTTAGCAATTTTCAGCATCATTGCCTACAGTATTCAGTGTCACATAATCCTTTAGAAATCGTTCTAATATGCTGTTTTGCTGCCTATTTATTATCAGTTATTATTTGTGATCAATAACCTATTAATGGTTTTCATTATTATCAATACTGAAAACTGTTTTCACTTAGTCCTAGTATTTTTTTGTGGAAACTGTGATACTTCAGCTTTTTCATGATTATTTATTGTATACAAAGTTAAAGAACAGCATTTATTTCAAATATAATTCATTTGTAATAAGTATAAATAACTTTACTGTCACTTAAATCAATTTAATGCAACCTTAACAGATGGAGAATATACCTGTGAAATGTAAGTAATGCATTTAGGAAAAGAGCACATAGCTCAAAACAGCGGTCTCTGTCAGGGCACACGCAGCCTTTCTGCCAGAGCTGCTTTAAACGCAAAGATTTATCATTGCTGATACACATAATTTATTAGCATTTAATCATATGATCATGTTTATGCTGTTAATATGCACGTTCGCTAGCAAGCTAATTTCTTAATCTACTAATTAGGCTAGGCTACATGTTTTTTTAAAAGTTGAACTTATATTAATTATGGCTTTGGGCTCTCTTGTGTGAGACGCGAGTGCAACAATGATAGATGTCCCTCTAGAAAATGCAATAAATATGTGTTCTGCGTTAACGGCTTGGTTTCAGTTTTGAGGTAAACAACATCTTTCTCCACATTGATGTTCTCTTTTTCCGCAATATTTTGAATATTCGAAATGCAAAACATTTTTTACTGCCCTAATTTGCACTTAGTGTAAATAGACACTCCGGCCAATTTTTTAGACAAAAAAACAACAACAACTAGAAGGACAGGAGAAAAAAAAAGGAAAAGGGCTGGATGATTTTACAACCATATAATTACATCAGTTCCTCCAGTTTTATACATAGTTTAACAATGTTACACATATTTCTAGGCCAGTGGGCACAGGCAATATGTTGATCATACAAAAAATAAAAGGGTCAAACCTTTAAACTGTTATCCTTGACATTTGACCAATGTTTAAAAAAGGGTTCCCAGGTGGCTTCGAAGCCATCAATGCTATCAGAAAGATTGTGTCTAAGTGCAAATTGCTAGAGAATTCAGACGGGCAGGATTTAAAAAGTGGTTTTGATGTTTTTTTTTTCCATAGACAAAAAAATATATTTTTTAGCTACCACCATTCCATATTGGACAGCTTTTTGAATTTGATGGCCGAACCCATGAAGAAGAGAGTCAGACCAACCGAAAACAGCCTCATTCAGACTGTCAGCCCATATCCGATTTTGTGCTAAATATGATCGGATTTCAATCGGATTTGGGCTGACAGTCTGAACGAGGCTTTAGAGTAGAATCTCTATTTGGTGAATTTCACTCCAAAATTCATAAAGTTTCGGGCAAAGCCAAAAGAGATGTCCTTGGGAGCCCTTGGCAGATTCACATTTGTTACAGACACTGTGTGATTTTCTATGAAATCTGTCATCTCAAATCTCAACTTCTCCAGATTGTAAACTGGTGGAAAATCGGGGCAAAAATCATGTAGTGCATTGGTCTCAAACCCAATTCCTGGAGGGCCACAGGTCTGCAGAGTTTAGCTCCAGCCCCAATCAAGCACACCTGATCCAGCTAATCAAGCTCTACAGGATCACTAGAAACTTCCAAGCAGGTGTGATTTGCAGCTGGTTGAGCTAAACTCTGCAGAGCTGTGGCCCTCCAGGAATTGAGTTTGAGACCACTGGTGTAGTGTATTCCAGCAATTAGTAACAGAACAATTGCTTAGTTAACATGGATGCATCTTGTGTGTTAAAAGGTGATGTTTTTTTTTTTTTCACATCTCACAGAGATCCTTCTGTTGGCATCTGCAGTGAAGGACCTGTGCAGAAGCACCAGAAAGGCCCGGACCGCTGTTTGGTGTGCATTGCAAATGACTTTGCCCAAAACAAACAGTTACCCAGAGGAGAGAGACGAGCTGGGTACCTGCTCCCCTTTAAGCCAAGACAGTCCTGAGCAAAGCAGCTTGGAGAGAGCACTGATTGCCCTGTGATCAATTTCTGGCAGGTATACAGTTTTTTTTGTGTGTTTTTTGACACAAACTAACATCGATCTAACCTGTCCAAAAAGGTGCAAGAGGTGATAAGATTGCATTGTAAGAAGAATGAATGAGTTATTTAAGTTATTCAACTAAAGTTGATATTTTAGGCTCAGTTGTGGGCAGCAGATGGAATTCTTAGTTCATTAATATTTATCAGTCTTCTGTGAAAACCACCAATCAGATTATAATCAAATTCTCCAAAAGACATGGAATTATGGCAGTAAGATATAAGATAAGCTATTTTGTCCAAGGACCCCAGAAGAACTGCCAGTATAAACAAGACGTTTTGAGAGAGTATGAAAGAATGATTTAACAGTGACAGAAAGAGAGATGAAATTAGAAGAGGGACCGTTTAACTGGCTAATGGTGATAATGGAACAGAATGTATGGCAAGAGCAAGATCTGTGGCTTTGGAGGATAATGGGATATTTTTGCCCAGTTGACCAAGAAATTTATAAATAGTTGTACAGGAAACAAACAATTATTTGTTAAAGTTTTTTTTGGACAGTTTAATTAGTGTCTCCTAAAACCTATTCAAAATCCTCAGCTAATTTTAGGTCCAGTGACACACATTCAGGCAAAAATAGTATTTATGATCAACAGGACGTGTTCCAGTTGTCCTTTTATTATTGTACTTATTTATGTGCATGATTCTTTGGCGTCAGCACTTGTTTTTTAGTGGTCACACTGGAAAAGCAGTGACAATCACACAACTTTCCTAAATCTGTTTTGATTTTGGAAAATTTAAAAGGGAATTTATTCATATAAATTAATTTATTTGCAGTTTGTTTATCTCAATTCTGAATTCAACTCAGTATTCTGTTTTTCAATGTATGTATGTGGTCAATCTGTCTGTGATGTAACTCATTTGAGGATATATTGAGTAGCTGAGAGTAACATCATTCATGGACTGAAATAAATGATGTCAACAACATGTTACTAGAAAATGCTACAGACTGACATAGTTCATATGACGTGTACTCTTATTGCCTTTGTTTTTTTGCTCATGCTTTTGTTCAAGTTTAACAATTAAACTAACAAAACACAAACTCCCAGAGTGGTGCGTAAAACTACTGTTTATTTAATTAAACATCGATTCAGAATACAATGTTAATCAATGCTCTAATTAAAAAATTCTGTATGCAGTGAAACTAAAATAATTCAGTAAAGCTGCAGTGAATTTGTTGTTCACTTACAATAATGTATGTTTTAAAAGAACAGTGTTATGATCAACTTGCCAAAAACAGTTGGTTGGCTGAGTTATGAAAGCCATTTGTAAACAAGTTCCTCACTCTCGTTAATTCTGAAAACCCTAAACATTTACCCAGCAAATATCATATTGAAAATCCTTAAATGCGCACTGAGTTGAGGCTTAACAGAATAAACAATACTGAAGAGTGTACCTTGCCAGATGATTTCCATGATAAAATCATTTGGACACTTTTCAAATTTGACACCTGAATATGGCAAAGATTTGACCTTACAACATTTAAGTTGTGTTGATGTAAAGAAAAACATTAAGCAAAGCAGTGTTTAGATAGATGAGAAGTTTCACCAGTCAACAGTGTTGAAGAGTCCGAGCTCTTATTGCATAAATAGAAGAAATTATAACATCTTCTGCAATCGGCAGTGACACCCAGAGTTTACAAGCAAAGTGTAGCTTCTGATGCTCCCTTTGAATCAAACTGAGTATGTAGGATAAAAAAGCATCTACAGCAACCATGCAACATTAATTTTAAAAACTGTACCTTATGGTAGAATACCTACACATGACACAAGGCAGAACTATATTCTCTGATTCAAGTTATTTTAGTCATGAGTGAACACGTGCTCATTTACACAACTGAATGTATTGTACCAATTTCAGGATTTTGTTTAAGTACAAAATGTTAAATAATGTGGCTTTGATAAAAGAATGCCTCAATTAGCTGATCTTACAAGCTAATAGACACTAAAGGTTTCTCATTGTAGTATATGATAAGGCAGTCTACAAGGAATTGGCACAATATGTAGCAGCTTCAAATGAACAGTTGTCAATGTCAATTGATATATATATATGTATGTGCACACACACATACCCTTCTCACTTTAGGTTCATCACTGTCCTACAATAAAAATAAAGCACAACCTAGACAGAAAGCCACCAAGAGCAAAAAACTGTACATATGTCAGCCCCCGCCTCCTCTCCTATTGATTAGCAGTTTTGTTTCTCTGTCTTTGGGTTGTCTATGAGCCCTCTCCATATATTGCTACATGTTGAGAAGGCTTCCATTGGTTTCTGAAAAAGCTTGTAAGCTGAATAAATATAGATATATTTTTGTATATTGAGCTGCGTGTTAAAAATCAATGGAGTGCTACTGAGGAGCAACCTATGGAAAACAGAAAAAATGGTTCACAGGTTATTTGAAAGTCCCTCAAGGCAATAAGATGGGGATTTATGCTGTATTTAGACACAAGCATGTTGGTTATCCGCTGGTAAATGTTAAAGAGTGAATTTCACAGAAACATGTTAAAGAGTGAATCTCATGGAAACATGTCCAGGTCACTTTTCAACTGCCTTGCCACATATACAGGTGCATCTAAACAAATCTCAATATCGACCGTTAACAAAAAAAAAAAAATTACTTAAAGGTGAAACATTCATATATTCTAGATTCATTGAATCTAAATAAAAACATTGCAAAAGTTTTTATTTTTATTTTGATGATTCGAGCTTACAGCTCATGAAAGTAAAAAATTCCAGTGCCTCAAAATATTAGAATAATTATATTTGAGTTTCATTAAATGACCATTCCTACAGTATAAATTCCCGGTATCTCTTTTTCTTTGAAACCACAATAATGGGACAAGACTGCTGACTTGGCGATGGTCCAGAAGACGATCATTGACACCTTCAACCTTTCACAGAGTGCTGTATCAAAGCATATTAAATGCAAAAGTTGACTGGAAGGAAGAAATTGGGTCGGAAAATGTGCACAAGCAACAGGGATGACCACACGCTTGAGAATACTGTCAAGCAAAGCCGATTCAAACACTTGGGAGAGCTTCACAAGAAGTGAACTGAAGCTGGAGTCAGTGCATCAAGAGTCACCACCAGGTGTGCCTCACATGTCCGGAAAAGTGAAGCTACGGGCTCTTTGATCGCCCCCCCCCCTCGTGGCTGGCTACAGTACAGGTCATAAACCCCACCCTCTCCATGTAAACCAATGGGACTTCAGTCAAAATAAAAAAATAAATTACACTTCCAATACAATTTTCCGAAATATGGTTTTGGTCATTTAAGGTCGTTGTTATCACTCTGAAATGTGTTCAACTGCTCATTTTTGTGATAAGTTTCATTTTAGCTGGTAATTTGATGCTATAAAACGGGGCGTGCCGTTATGGTTGATTGGGTCTGCGGGAGTTTGATTCCGCGGCTCCACCTCACGACACTACTGCACAGACTCTGGCTCCAAACGAATCTCTACTGCGCAGACTCGGGCTCCAAATGACGTCATTTTCTCAAGATGGCAACGGCCATACTGAGATGATTTGCCTTCACTTTTCTATAGTGGAAGGAAGCGGAGATGTGTCGTCCATCTTTTTTACAGTCTATGGTCACCACGCTCAGACATCTTCAGGAAAAGGGCTACCAAGCCACTTCTGAAACAGAAACATCGTCAGAAGCATCTTACCTGGGCTATGGAGAAAAATAACTGGATTTTGCTCAGTGGTCCAAAGCCATCTTTTTAGATAAAAGTAAAATTTGCATTTGATTTGGAAGTGGAGTGGAGAGGCACAGAATCTAAGCTGCTTGAAGTCCAGTGTGAAATTTCTGAAGTCAATGATGATTTGGGGTGCTGTGACGTCTGCTGGTGTTGGTCCATTGCATTGTTTCATCAAGTCCAAAGTCAATGCAGCCATCTACCAGGAGATTGTGGAGCACTTTATGCTTCCACCTGCTGACAAGCTTTACGGAGATTTCCTTTTCCAACAGGACTGAAGCACCTGTCCACACTGCCAAAACCACTTCCAAGTGGCTTGCTGTCCAAGGTGTTACTGTGCTTGATTGGCCAGCCAACATGCCTGACCTGAAGCCCATATGAGAATCTATGGCATACCAAGTATAGAGTGCAAAAATGAACATTCTTTAAAAGAACTTGAACTTTTCTGTTTTGCAAATTCTTTTTTTGGGGATTAATCTTAGGATCTTAATATTTAATATTTTGAGATGCTGTATTTTTGACTTTCATGAGCTGTGAGCTCTAATCATCAAAATTAAAACAAAAAAAACCTTTGAAATGTTTAACTTTGTGTAATGAATCTATAATATATGAAAGATTCACTTTTTGATTTAAAAAACAAATAATTTTCATATTCAAATTTTTTTTGAGATGCACCTGTATATATGCACTCTATTGTGAAAAGTATTGGGACACCCCTTCTAATGAAAGGTTTGACTACTTTAGTAATTTCCTTGAGTACAAATCTTAATGTTTAAGCATATAATGATATTCTAGGGAATTGTGTGCTTCTAATTTGTATAGCAACAGTTTGGACAGGACCCTTTTCTATTCTAACATGACAGTGTCTCTGTGTATAAGACAAGGATCAAAGAGAAATGATGATTCAGTCAGTGTGGAAGAACTTGACTGGTCTGCAGAAAGCCAAGTCCTAATCCCAGCTGAACACCTCTGGTGTGACTTTAAATGCAGACCTTGAGCCAAAAACTCATCACCAAACTCCATTGGCTTGTACATATAGGTACAGTCATTTTAGACACTTCCAAAACTCTTGCAACAGAGATGGAAATACAATTTTGAAATACATGAATTGTGTTTCCATCTTCTTTGCCAGTTTTGGAAGTGCCTTTTTATGTTCTAAAGGAAGGGGGTGTCCCAGTACTGCGCACGCACACGATAATTAGAAAAGCGACATTGTTTTCATTACAATTATACTTCATTTAAATATTAATGTAACACAGTAATGACAATAAGGGAAAATGGTCTTTAACCAAAGTATTAATTATGATTTTTGGGTTGAAATGCAACCTGAACATGTGTTTTTGATAGGCTGTGTGAGATTTACCCTTAAATGACTAGCACAACACCTGTAAGCACCAGTAAAAAGTGAATGGGTCGTCATGATACAATTCTCACTCAGTTTGCTGGTTTGCCATTTGTTTTTTACAAGCCAAGAAAACAGCTAAATAGGCCCAAGATTATCATTCAATAAACAATATCGGACACAAAACAGGATATGGATGCATACATTGTTAGTTGGGACATTGTTTGCTGAGGTCTCATTGTATTTTTCTCTTGTAGATAAACGACCTTGGTATTGTATAGTCCACTAAAGTTTTCTATCTCTTGCGTTCTCCCTTCTGTGTGCGTTTCTTTTCCTTGTCCTTGCGCTCCTGCTTGGCCAGTTTGTCCTTCTCGCGTTGTACTTTGTCCTGCCCTTTCTTCTTCTGTGCGTCGTCTCTGGCCTGGTCACGCTGCTGTTTGCGGCGGTTCAACACCTCCTCGACATTGGTGTTTTTGAACAGGGCTGGGGCTGGCAGTGAAGGGAACAGTTCATGTAGATACAGATATTTAGTCTAATCATTGCAGATCATTCTACATCTGCTACTACAACAGTACTGCACACTATATATACTGTATATAACCAGAGCAGAGATTGTCTCCTGAAGTGATCGTGTTTATTACATAGTAGAGTGATGGAGTAAAAAAGGATACATTTGTCACTGGGTATACCCACAGCAGCTTGTTCTTCCTCATCTTCAGTACAAATGTTAAAGAAACTCCTTCACACTGGATCACCTGATCCCTGACCTTGAGAGACTCAGTGATGCTTTGTTCTTAACAATGTGCCATAGAAATACAACATTACAAAACATGTGTTAAAAGGATATTCCTCCTCATCTGTGACATTAGCATACTGTGCCAGTACAGCCTCTTTCCTCGTGTTGGCTTGCTCTGACACCTCCTTCTGTTTGACCACAATCTGTGCCTGCTTCTCTATCAAACTGGCAATAGCCTGAACCTCAGCTGAAAATAGAAATAAACAAGACAGTTTTCCAAAAACAAAAGTGTTTATCACCATTACTGTACTGTGAAATAATACAGAGGGTATTATGAAAATCTTGAGGTTATACTAAAGTTAAGGAATTATTACACAAACAAAAAATGTGAGAAATAAAAATATTAACAGGTCCAGCACTGTTCCAAGTTTAGTAAAATTGTTTAAAAAAAATGTGTTGAAAAAACACCTCTTATGCTCACCAAGGCTTCATTTATTTGATAAAAAAACAGTAAAATTGTGAAGCAGTATTACAATATTTACTGATTTTACTTAATATATTTTAATATGTCATGTATTAGTACTGACAACACAGTTGTGGTGCTTAGTATTTTAGAGACGGATACATTTTTAGGGGTTTTTAATAGTTCAAAAGATTATTTGAATAAAATATTTGTAACATTATAAATGTCTCTACAGTCACGTTTGATCAGTTTAATGCTTCCTTGCTAAGTAAAAGTATTAATTTATTTTAAAATTCTTACCACAAACTTTTGAACAGTAGTGGATAGTGCAATTTCTTTTAGAATATGTAAAATCTGATCACTTACAGTAGTATAATACTGGTAAATGGGGTCACTGTGATTGACCTTTTCTAATTCCAGCTCTCCACTTACCATCTTCCCGAGTGCCCTTCACTGCAGCCCTGCTGCACTCAGTCCAGTGTTTTAAGATCTGCTGGCAAACCTCCTCAAGAGTGTCCTCTTCCTACGACAATAAAGTGACCTCTGTTAACTAACACAAGCCTAAAACGTTCAGCCAAACGACTGTATGTGGATGTTTACAGTGACTTCTTACCAATCTCTCTCTGAACACACCTTACGTAAACCTACATTCAAATATAGTTTCCAACATCTGAAAATACGCTGCTCGTGTTCGATAACGTTTGAGTAAGTGATTATAGTAATAATAAACATAATACCAGTGAATGGCAACAGGCGTTTGATCACGTTTCACACTTTAACTGGTCAATAAAGGAATTCAGTTGATAACATAGAAGTGTCTTTCGGGTTTATGATGAGTTTTTCAGAACAAGAATTAAATGTTACAGTGTTTCTGACAGCGAGCCGCTCGTGTGAAATATCATGACAGCTGAGTTGAGCGTGCGAGTGTCACGCACGAACACGAACATGCGCGTGCACTGACCAGAAAAGCGGACATAATGCCCTGAAGAGCGTCCTTTTGCTCTTCATCGTTTTCCTCTTCCTGAAGCACTCCGAGTATATATGCGCCGTAAACTTCTCTGTCTACTTCGAGGGAGTCCAACCGCTCGTTCAGCCAGTTTTCAAACTCCCCGGCGATTTGGTTGGGCGTCGCCATCTTGCCTGGCTGGGGTCCTGGTAGTGAGGCGGGATGTCCGCGCAGAATGCCAGACACAAATGCGCTACACTAACGTTCAAAATAAATATCCATACCTTACGCATCCTTTCATTGCGATAGAATGTGCGAACTTAGTTATTTCATTATTTACATTTAATATTTACACGGGGAGATCACATTTAACTTTATATTCATATAAGCGAGGACCGTCTAGTACGTGTGAAAAGCTTAGTTAAATGCTCATAATTTAAGCGCATCATGTTTTAAACATGCACTGTTTTATAACGCATGCGTCCTGTGCAGCAACGTGACACCAAACAGTCGATTTTTAAACAAAAGCTCACCACTAGAGGACACTAGCCGCCAATTTACTCCTGAAGGCCGAACTCTCAGGTGCACATCCGGATCCAGGTGAAGAACTGCTGGATGCTGCTGTATTAAAACAAGAATATGCAGGTACTGTGGTACTTTTTGTATTTTAGCAATAGATTAACACGTTTGCATCTGGTGTGGGCATTGATATTTTGTACATAACGTAATTTCACTTAGGAATCATGATCAGGTCTAAAACAGTGGTCAATAAAATGAATATGCATCATATTAATATGCTGAGAGGGCTACAAAATATTTAAAAATGTTTTTTTATGTTTAATAAAGTATGTATTTTTATAGGTCTGCGTAAAAGCCCGTCCATTAAGATTAAGCCTGTATCATATTTGATGCATGCATTTTTTAAGGTCTTTAATATATCAACAATGAAACACGTGTGCTTCTTGTGACTGATAGTTCATATGAGGTACTGCGTCCAATCAAAAGGTCATGTACACAAGTGTAAGGTAAAGTAAATGTAAGGAGAACTTTATCATAACAAATCATGTTAAAATACAGCAGTTTTTGTTGAGAAAAGTTTTTCTCTCAATCACTGTATTGCATTGCATTATATGTTTTGCACCCCCCCCCCCAGATTATAACTACAGAGTATAATGAAGCTTTTGAATATTATCTTTTAAGACATATTGTTGGGAAGTATATAAATTGCATAAAAATATCAGTTGTCTCTGTAAGTAAGCTTCTAGACTGTTATAAAAAATGACTTATTTACATTACAAACTATCAGAATTCTTTTTTTTGTCCATATAAATAACAAAATCTGCACAATTTTTCAGTTTGAGCATCTGACTAAAATTGAGGTGTTTTTTCTTCCTCGAACATAAGCTCCATATTCTCGCTATATCATATGAGCTATAAAAACCTGATGTGATACAGAGCATAACTCACATATCCACTTACTTTAGATTTTGTGTGAATGTTAAACAAATATTCCATTTAAAAAAAAATGTCTTTATTAGTCTGTATGTCAGGCTTTACAGGGTTAAATCCAGGAGACTGTATCTGAAGTGTCCATTGCTGTTTACAAGTCCCTTGTGTATCAGTGTTTGTTCTGTGGTTTAACCAGTGAGTAAAATTAATCAGGCTTCAACAGTATTACTGTAAGGCACAAGTTCAAAACAAACCAACAAATAGGTTGCACACATAAAGGAAAAGTGTAATGAATTTGGCCTTTGTATTTTGATTTTAGACTAAGTAATTATGTTCTCACGTGTTTTTCCTGTCTGAAAATGTCTGAAGCTTTTTCATGCCATCTCTGTGAGAAGAAAGATGTTCTGTTCTGTTTTTCTTCTAATTTGATGACAAAGTTTGAGGCTCTTTGAAAGTATAAGATTTAAATTTATGACTGATACAGAGAAAACATGAGAGCGGAAAGGTAAAATGTAAAGATGGAAGGGTCCAGGGTCGTTGGTCATGATGTTGCTTGTTGCTGCGGGCCACTATTTTAAGCACTATTTTTATCAAGGGGACGCAGATTGATACAAAGCGACAAGAGCCAGGGGCTGTGGCAGAGCATGCGGGTGGGCATCTACATGCTCGGGTCCAAAGGCAAACACTCACGCACTCTCTGTCTCTCTTTCAAAGATCTCTATCTCCCAGCACCCATCACTGAAGCCCCTCCGGGACCAATACTGTGTCCTCTCTGTCAGTATCCCGGCTATACACATCTGCATGTGACACAAACCTCCGGCCCGCTTCGTGATCAGCGTGTGTGGTCGTGACGGTTTTCAGGGTGTCCTTAAAAAGTATTCAAATGTATTACAGTCATGTTTTATAATTTGAGGTGATAAAAGTTTAAGTTTGTGGAAGTTTTTAAAAATTGGAAATGAAAAGAAAGGAAGCGCTTTATATAAATGAGTATGATTAGATATTACTTTCATGAATTCATTAACTAGAACTTTACTCTATTTTAGTTGTTACATATTTTTTGTCATCTTAAATATTAGTTAAATTAAAGTACAAATAAATTAAAAGTATTTTTTTTTTATTCAATTCCTGCAACTTCCTTTCTTAGAGTGTGGCGTTATCAACGCCAAGGTCATGGGTTCGTTTCCCATGGAAAACAAGAACTGATCAAATATGTACTTTAAATCAAAAGCTCCTGCCAAATGCATAAATGTAAATGTAATTTTTTTTCATCCCAAATCACGATTTATATAGATCAACTGAATACATCGATGAAATGTTTAGAAGAAGCCCCACTTTTCTCATTTAATAATTTTTTTTTTATTATTGTTTTTTTTAATGAAAATAAAATTTGATTCAAGTTGGTATTGAATATATTTTTTTTTTACAAATTTGCATTCGAAATGTCCTAAAAAGCCTCATGTTTCATTCATTTAAACATGTAGAAGACATTTGCTTATAGTTGTTGTTTATTTGTGCACGTTAGCCCTGGTTTCCACCAACAACAAAAGCAACAACAAAAGTGTTTGTGAGTTAGCTGTGCAAGTTCTGGCTATATAAAGGACAGCCAGCAGTACAATAGAGATGCAGAAGGTCACATATGTAGCCATTTTCTGGCATATGGAGTGGACGGCAGAGCAAGGGTTATCACTTTTCTTCTTCTGTCTTTCTCAGTGTGACAGCTCTGGCCTACACTATCTCTGTCCTCTTCAGACACATGCATCTTATCTTCAGTTTCACTCCATTCTCCAGGGCTGTCTTCCCTCAGCAAGGCAAGCGGCTCCCATTGTTTGGCCATCTTGTCTTATCGCTGCGCCGACCCCTCCTTTGGCTGTTTTCAGTTATGTTTTGCTCGTCACTTGGTTCTCGGCAGAACGGCAAACTGAGACACTGACAGCAAGAGGAGCCTGTCTAATGGAGCCTCACTCTGAGGAGAAAATAGCAAACAAACAATAGAGCAAGGAGAGAGGATAGATTGTGTAATTCAGGAAGAGAGGATGGGGAGTGAATTTGCATACTATGCGTCCCAAATAGTGTCAGATATAAGAATTAGTGTATCCCTAATTATAGTACATTTTCCAGTGGGTTTTTGCAGTTTGCATCAGTGCATGCTTTTTCAGCTGATGTTGCCCACAAATGCTTGTACAACAGAAGAGAAGGATTTTGTGAATTCACTTTAGGCTTCCTTATGGTTGGTTCCCAAGGAAGATCATAATTTTTTTTTATTGTGATTGTTAGGACTTGAAACGCTATGGAAATGAATATAATTCATATCCATGTAATCTTATTAATATTATTATTAAGTTATTAACTTAATTATTTTTAATTATTTTAATTAGTATTTTTTCCTGTGATGGCAAAGCTGCATTTTCAGCAGTTATTACTCTTCAGTTTCACATGATCCTTCAGAAATTAGTCTAATATGCAGATCTGCTCATGAAAATATTTCTTATTACTATTACCTGTTTAAAACACTTGTGCTGTTGAATATTTTTTGTAATATCAAAACAAACAAAAGACTTATTGATCTCTCTCTCTCTCTCTCTCTCTCTCTCTCTCTCTCTCTCTATATATATATATATATATATATATATTTGTGTATGTATTGTTTACATGCACTTCTTTAATTCATTGCATTTCACTTACTTCCATGTCAAGATTGTTTATGTAGTTCTTTCAATACTGTTTCAAAACAAAATTTAAAATCATCCTTTAATGCCCCCAGTGGTTGGATTTCAATAAACTTCGTCAGATGTTTAGTTGAAGAGGAAGATGCCAAATATGATCTATTTATAGTTTGTGCAATACCAGTCATCATGGAACGTAAATAAAATAAAAAAATTTGCAGCAATTTCCTTGTTTGCAAATCCTTATACCGTAATCAAGCTGCAACTTTTTTTAAATCTATGGTTATATATGATTAAAAAAAGATAATTTAGTTTATGAAAGTAATGAATTTAGCTAGGTTATGAATTCATCGTTTACATGCAAAAAAGCCTTTGACTCACTCACTAGAGGCTTAAAGATTTTGAAGCACGTTCCCTGGAAAGCTTCTCACTAGGGCCTACAGACAGAGATACACAACTTCTCCATCACCAGCGAATAGTGTGTAGTTTAAGTATTCAAATCGAGACAGTCAGCATCTATGCTAAGAGCAAACGTCGCAACTAAACTAGAATGTCCCCGTTATAATTAACAAAGCTGTCATGTTGCATACTTATAGTGTAGACAGCTCTGTTGATTATAATTGGAGCACTTTAGTTTTGTCGTGCCACATGGTAGAATATGAGAAGCAAAGAGGGTTGGACGGAAGAAGAAAGAAATAGAGAGGAGGTAGGAAGTAATGAGGACCTAATTAGCTTAGATTATAGAAACGCTGATGACAGAAGTGCCTGAGAGAGACACACACACAGCCACGTACAGAGAGGATGGCTGGGGTCAAGTGGCTGGGAGGATGAGTTCGAGTGTGTGGCAGGCAAATCTCAACTGGCTCTCAGAGGCGAAAAAGTTCACCGCAATTTAGGCTCCCTGCGATCGTGGCACCGTGTCATTAATCCAGACGCGCTGGTGCGTGTAAATACACACTTGTCCTTCCCTGTAGGCGTGTGCTTGCACCTCCCTCAATCCAGCCATCCGGCCCTCCTGAAATGTTCAATGGAATTAAGGCAATGAAAATGCAAGATGAATAAGGGACTAGCGAGGAAATAAAAAAGGGTAATGAATCTGATGAATATTCAGGTGACTTCTGGTCCAGCGAGAGCTGTCTGTCAGCTGATCCGTCGCCTCTCTTTCTCCACAGCAGCAACACAAAAACACAAAGGCTGCTTGACAGGTCTTTTTTTCTCATAAATGCTCAGTTGTATGAGCGTGTGAATTTCTATGAGGGTGGACCAGGGAGATTAATAAGATAACATAATTAAGATAATTATTAAATCATAGGAAAGTCATGGAAATTATATTGACTATGTAGTTCTAATTATTATTATTAATGTCAAGACTTGTATAGTGCATATATATATATATATATATATATATATATATTTGTTTAAAAACAACTTGTAACACTTTATTTCGATGGTCCACTTTACACATTCTACAAACAGTAAGTAATTTTGCAACTACATGTCAACTAGCAGCCATTAGAATATTAGACTGTCTACTTTATTTTTTATTTTGACTTTATTTTGATGGGTCCACAACATACAATGAGAAACTTTGCAAGTATATGTCAACTTATTCTACTAACCCTAAACCTACCCTACTGAGAGTTAGTAGACATGTAAGTTGGAATTTAATGAGAATTAGCTGACATGTAGTTACAAAGTTACTTATAGTTAGTATAATGTCTAAAGTGGACTATTGAACTAAAGTTTAACAAAACAGCTTTTTTATCAGTTTTTGTTTCTAGTTTAGTTTTTGTTACATTTTTGATGAATTTTCTTTTCAGTGTATTTTTTTTCATTTTTGGTTTAGTATTTTATTTTGCTAAATTTAATATATAAACTAGTGTATTTTTTAATATTTGTTTTAGTTTTAAAATGTGTTTTAGTGTTATTTCAATTATGTTAGTTTAATTTCGTTTATTACAATTAATTAAATATTTAGTTTTTAATGTTTTAGAATTGGCACAGTTCATGTTTTTACTCAGTGGTTCTCAACCTTTTTACTCAAAGCCCCTCATTTTCCACAACAACATTCAAATGTCACTTTATAAATTATAAAAATGGCCATGCTGTTTTAAGATGAAAATGATAATTCATGTATTTTAGAATCAGAAAGTGCTTTTATTGCTAAGTATACTTGCGCATACAAGGCATTTGTTTTAGCTTCCAGTTCACAGAGACAACAACGACACAGACAGTAAAAATAAGATGAGAATAAAAATACACATATGTAAATAAAAAAAATGAAAATAAAAATAATTTGAAACAAATGTTTGTATGTACAGTTGTGCTATAGATGATAGAATGGGATAGAATAGAAGGAGATTTCCTAGGATGGAGGTGGTAGCAAATAAATAGGGGGGTGGGGGGCATTTAACTGATATTTTAAACACGTTATAGCTATTATGAAAAATGTAGTCTTTCTTTCTTTCTTTCTTTCTTTCTTTCTTTCTTTCTTTCTTTCTTTCTTTCTTTCTTTCTTTCTTTCTTTCTTTCTTTCTTTCTTTCTTTCTTTCTTCATTTAGTACCCTGCTCCTGCAAGCTCATGTTCATATGCTTTCATATTTGATGGATATAACATTGCCCAGCATTTTTTTTAAATCCATTACACTCAGATGAACCTCACAACACCAAAGAAAAACCGGTCACTACTTCTGTTTCATCACAACCCACGACTAAATTGACTTTGAATTATTTTATGTAATCTTGAAGCTCCCTTGGAAGTTGCCTGTGGCCCCCTAGTGGACCCTGCACCCCTGGTTGAGAACCTCTACTTTAACTAATATCACTTTAAATGTCAAATACTTAAATATTAATAAAATTAATTCTCGGCCATTTTAGTTTAGTGCTGGTGTTTTCCCTGGCCTTTCCCAGTTTGTTAGTTTTTGTCTCTGTTCCACTTAAAGGTATGAAGCGATTTTTGAAGAACGCCTTTGAACAGTGTTGTACCTGAGTCCCAAAACACACTTGCTGCCAATCAGCAATAAGGAGGGTGGCTTGAAGAGAGCACTCAATTTGAGTGCACAGGACGGATATTAGCAGATCAACTATAGACAGAGATGGCAGACAAAAAAAGGGAAATATCAGTGAAACAAAACATTAAAAAGAAGGGTTGTGATCAGGCAAGAGGTAGGACCGGTGTTCTGACGATTTGTGCGACCCGCTCAGATTGTGCTGCCTCCCATAAAAAAATAGCATCTTATTCATGTGGTTTGAGGCTTTTTGTCCATAAGAAATGTCCATTTAAATGTCCATACCTAAACCTACCCGTCCACACCTATCCTTACCCTAATCTTACCCTTAAAACAAAGCAAATATATGATTGGTGGCACAATCTGATAGGTAGCACATTTCGTCTGTACACCGGCGTAACTATCGGAGCAGCTTTCCAGTGGTGGAGAGAACTCAAGGAGCGGGAAGGGCTCGAATAGGACGCTGAGGTTGCGTTGTTTCTTCTTGATTGGTAAGTTAACATAGATTTTGCTTCGTTTCACACAACTTATCCATGTTGGCTTTTGTTTGAATATGTTTGTGTGTCATCTTCGCTTGTTTCTGCGAGCGTCATTGCCATGGTTGTGTACGTACGTGTGGGGCGGAGATTTCAAAATAAGGGCGAGGTCCTGTTGGGCTATGGGCGTGTTTGTTTTGGTGCTTTCAAATATCAACATCATTTGGCAAAAATCACTTGAAAATGTTTTCATTTAGTCTGCATTTGTAGTTTTCATTATTGATAACATTAGGGCTAATGCTTCCACACAAGTGAGAGTGTTTTTCCCAGGCCTACAGGAATGCGTGAGCCCTCTCTTTCTGGGTCATAGAACTCTTTTGACCTCTTTTTAGCTGAGTGCTCAAACTTTTCCTATCCTCTCCTCCATCTGGCTGTCGTTATGCCAGCTCTCATGGTTTCTGTAGAGACGAGGGGGAGATGGTGTCGGGGGGGGGGGGGGTGATGACACCAGTCACTTAGTAAGAGAGGACATGTCCAGACGGCGATGAGTCCGAGGGCAAATATTTAGCCCAGCCACTTCAGGAGGGGATCCAGGAAGGTAGGGAAGCAGCAGCGTATTTGCCAAGCCAGGAGACGTGACTTTAACCTGGGATGGAGACCCCAGCCGTCCTGCCCCCCCTCACTGAATCTTCTACCCCCGTATTCAGGGTCACGGATCTCATCTCTGGACTAATATCTCAAGCAGTCCACAGATGGGGAATTAAATTGGAGAGCTGGCTCGGTATCAGCCGAAGGATGAATGGATGGACGGATGGATGGAGCGCAGGGTGGAGGAGGGAGGGAAGGTTAGAGAGAGCGAAAAGAGGAGATATATAAGAGGAGCCTTTGCTGGTGATAGATGAGGAAAGCTGACAGGAACAATGGAGGAGAATCTGTTGGCAGGAGGAAAGCGAAGAAAAGCACGCCTCGTTTTACTCACCTCAAACCTGACTGCAGGAAGCATATGCCGTATCTGTTCATGAGAACATATAGGTCTCACACTTAGACATGCGGTTCCTGTCGCCCTTATTGCATAACAACAGCACTGTAGCTGAACACGATGTGGCAAGCAGACAACAAAGCAACGAGCCAATTAGTGGCACATTGATAAAAACGTTAGGGAAAAGGTCTCTAGCTGTAGACACATCAAGACAGAATGTTTGGTTACAGTTAATATAAAGCTTAGTCAGGGTAGCGCCATTTAAATTTGGATGGTAATGAAAGCAAGGCTGTGAGGGATAGAAATACAGTGTGTTCAATGTATTATTCTGCTGTTTAACAACATCCCAGTTGTTCAGTTGACAAAACACCTTTCCAAAATAACTTTCACTAGACAAAAACTCCCAAACTCACTTTAAAAATTGTTTTATTGAAATGACATGTGATCTGGTCCACGCTACTATAAAGACTGTTATCTATGTAAAATTCAGCATGGCCTGTATTCAATAAAGTCTATACTGTAACACTGCAACACTCCATTATAATCAACGGTAGCTCAATTGCAGCTTCTTAGTTGTTTATAATGACAGTATTGTAGTTTTACTGCATCGCGTTGCTTGTGTGTGTAAATGTAAATAGTATTTTGTTTTGTGTCATAACCCAGGAAAAGCGAGTGCTTTTTAATCCAACTGCAATGAGTGACAGCAGATTTTGTTGGCTGCTTGGTGTATTGTAAATCTCATTAGACTGAATGAGGCATTCCTTATATTAAACGGAGACTGCTTGTATTTAGAATTAGATAATATACAATAAGTCTACAAAGAAAACCATGCATGTGCATATAGTTTCGGGAAGCATAATAAATATATATGTTTAATGCTTTTTGCTGTGTGAAAGAGTGTGTGAATACAGAGTGAGTTGTTGTAATTGGCTACTTTGTGATTGATTGTGTCTTTTTCTTGTTTGGTTGGAATGGACAAATGATGTGTTGACAGAACCTTGTCATGTTGCATCTGGTTGTAATTTCTTTTTTCATTGTTAAAAACACTTACTCCTGTCCCTGGTTAAAGTGCAGAACTATCAATGAGCCATTCATGTGTTGATTTCCTCAATGGGTTAATATAGAGCTCTATGATGTTGCTCAGTTTGTTTGATTGGTCATGTCAATTTCTGGCTTAACCAGTGGCATGAATTGAGGGCAAGACTGCTTATTGGTTGTATGTTATAATTATTGTTTTTGCGATTTCCTAGCGCCACTAGTGGTGCAGAATTACAGCTTCTGAGAACAGTTCATGCATTTCTCAACTAGTCTGGTCCCACTGAGCTGTTGTTCTGTCCTTAAGAAAGAAATATTTTTTTTGTCACATACACAATTATACAGAGCATAAGCAGCAGTAAAATGTGTTCTCTGCATTTAACCCATCCAAGTGCACACACACCTGGAGCAGTGGGCAGCCGACGCTGCGGCGCCCGGGGAGCAGTTGGGGGTTCGGTGCCTTGCTCAAGGGTCTCATCTCAGTCGTGGACAATTCCTGCCGGAGCCGAGATTCGAACCCACAGCCTCGGGTTACAAGTCCGACGCTCTATCCATTAGGCCACGGTTGCCCCTTAGAAATTGTTAAACATATGAATGCATTTTCCTTGTCGTTTGAGAATTTTAAAAACATATATTCTCTTTTTATTTTCATTAATAGGTCATAAGTGCTTTAAAAGGTTTTTATGATGAGATGTTATTAGAGAGTATTGGAGTTATAGCAGGTGTAATGCGTTTATTGTTGTGTGTGGCAAACAGGGCCATGGTCACAAGCCCTCCTTCTCTTTTTATTTATCTCTCTTTAAGTCTTCATCTCTTAGTCGCCCTTACACAGATGCATTGCCAGCTGTTTGCATTCGGTGCCTCAAATATTTGCTCAGCCTGTTGTCTTTGTCTGTTCCAAACACTCCAGCTGCACATTGCACATGGCCGTCTCTCTTCACGTTCACAAATATTCTGTCTGTCTATGTCCAATCTCTCTTTTTTTCACATTCATTCTTTTTCTCTCTTATTCCACTCTCACTTAATGTGAGAGTTTTGATTGTTTACAGAAACTATAAATTTGGGTGCCATTCAGGGGCATGATGTGTCAGTTTCTCAACATTTTGATAAAGGGA
Organism: Ptychobarbus kaznakovi; assembly: GCA_027422405.1. Lineage (NCBI taxonomy): Eukaryota > Metazoa > Chordata > Actinopteri > Cypriniformes > Cyprinidae > Ptychobarbus > Ptychobarbus kaznakovi. The sequence goes on along the minus strand of CM049807.1, from coordinate 7,846,180 downwards.
AACTGAATATAATAGTGTGAGGGATAATACTTAATGTAATAATTTTTATTTCTTTAGAAAGTGTTCTGGTGCCGATGTGTTCAGCAAACATGAAGAGAGATTCTTTAATCTCTTAATAGAGGGCTTATATAGGGGTTTACAGAGGGACTAAGATAAAAGATAAGAGTCTGATGACCCACTAAACAGGGACTTGCATTGTCTGTATGCACCTTCCATAAGAGAGATTTTTGATAGTGTATTTGCAGTAAAATCAGAGGGATTGCAGCTGCAGCCCTTAGCATTTATGCAGTTTTAAATCAATTCAGGACTATCGCGTCAATTCACAAGACAAGGGTCAGTATTTTTTTTATGAGTAGTCCATAGGACCTTAGTGGGCCTCCATCATCAAGAGAGTCCCAGGATTTGTGAAAACCATGGATGAGAGTGAGCAGTCTTCTCCGTTACTCTGAAACACCTCTGTAAAGTCTTATTAGCAATGCTAAAACAGCTTTGAGATGTGTGTGTGTGTGTGTGTGTGTGTGTGTGTGTGTGTGTGTGTGTGTGTGTGTGTGTGTGTGTGTGTGTGTGTGTGTGTGTGAGACAGATAGAGAGTCACGTTTGTTTGACCCACACACCTGTCTGCTCTGAACACCTCTCTGCGCACCTGTCATTCACCACTGCGGGCAGCCTGTCCCGTAACACCTGTGTGTGCCAACCTGCCGGTTCAACTTTGCCAATAGGAGGCGGGCACTCTGACAAAGGGCTGGTGTTAACTCCCCAGTCATTCTGTGATTGGTCACAGTTTGACAGTCACTCTGACCCTAGTAGTGGCTGAGAACACTGCGCATACAAACCACAGTCTAACAAGCCCATTAGTCAGAGGATTCACTCGCAACATATAACCATCTAAAATACAGTTTTTCTAAAACTTGCTGGGCTTTAGTATAATGACTTTGCACAAGTGGATGAATGTTCTTGAGGCAACACCCTATTTATTTTTTTTCATGTCAGTATACCTACATCAGAAATATGTTTACCTGCTACACAGTATGTGACTAGTTTGCCTACTAACAGCCTAGAAACAGCCCTGCTCTGAATACTTGGTTCACTCTGTATAGTATAATTTGTATACTCAGAACTCTGTTTTGTCTACTTTTTGTTTTAGGTTTAGTTGTTTGTTTTGTTATTTCTTTAGTTTTGTTCGGTTTTTGATTTTTATTTGTTTTATTTTTATCATTTTGTTTTGATTTGGTTGTTCTGGTTTGTTTATTCCTTTCTTTTGGTTTTTGTTTGTTTTATTTTTCATGGTTTGTTTGTTTTTTGTTTTGCTCTGTGCTGTTTTGTTTTTGGTTTGGTTCAGTCTGTTTTTAGACTGTTATATTTTAATCCATGTCATTTTGGTAAATCTGTTTGTATAGTGCTATAAAATTAATAAAAATCCCACAAATATTAGATTTATGTTTGGTTTAAAGCTCAAAGGCAACATTGCAGAGCATGTTCAGGAATGTAGGCATGCATAGTTGCACAATACCAACAGAATATGCTTTGTTAAAGTCAGCATGAACTGGAAGTTGCTGCCAACTTTATTTCAGTATAATAACATATTTCCAACCGAAACAGAATATTGAATAGAGGGCAGGGTTTTATTTTTGCGCTCCTCTTCTCCATCTCTCACTCGCAGCAAACTAATGGTTGGAGGAGCATGGTTAAGCATCTGAAGCGCGGATTAATTGTTCTCCTCAAGACTAGCAATGTGCACTAAATAAAGTCATTTTGTTTTGATTTCATGATCAATGAAAGTCATGATCATGAAGTCATGATTTCATGAGTCATCTTTGATTTCATTTCAAGTTCCTCATTGAATTTAGTACCTACTATCAAACTACTGCAATTTGGATTTAGCCAGTGTCTATCTTTAACTACTGCAGTTTACCAGGTGTGATCATATCCAGCACTTGCATATTCAGTGATTGCACACCTGCGTGCCGCCAGCTCTCATTCTCTTGTGTGGTGTGGTCTGCCTTAGGGCTCATGTCAGAGGGCATCTGCTCTGACATCTAAATCACAGGCACTTAGTTCTACACTAACACTGCCGGGAACCAGAACCAGAGAGGCCGGGAGAAACCAGGGAAGTTTCTCGCTCCTCGGTTTCTAATTGTTCCCCTGAGGGAAGACCGTGGCGTTTGTGCAGTGAAGATATCGATGTTCCGACACTCATTGGAACCTCACACTCCAGCGCTCAGCCATCGGGCCAGGGGAACATGTCCGATTTGGATTGGTTAATTTGATCTGAAACATGAGACGCAGCAGTGGAGTGGAAGCCTTATTTATAGAGTTTGCCGAGTGGCCTTAGGGGCTGGGAAGGAAGCTGGGATGGCAGGGGAGCGTGAAGATGAAAGAGAGATGGGAAGGGTGATATGTAGACATGTTCTGATAATACAGCCGGTAGTTAGGGAAGACAGTTTGAGTGGTGATCGCAGACAGTGTTTGTGTGCGAACCCCTTATCCTTCGCTCTCGCTTGTTTTTCTTTCCTCCATCCTTCTTTCTTGACAGCATGTTTTTCCATCAAAGTTTTAATATCCATGTAATAAAAGTTATTTACTACTACTATTTTAGCTTATTTAGCACTTTACATGAATACGGTACACCTTGATCTCCCAATAGAGGCACCAATTCCATATTTGGTTGTTGTTGTGAAAACTATTACATGTGTTAGTTAATTATTACACATGTAAGAGAAATTATTGAATGTAAAATAAATCTAGCATGAAATTTAACAAGGCTTTTGTTTTTTGGCCTGTCCCACCTTAATGGTCTTGACATTATTTGACATTTGAATGCATTTTTGTCAGTGTTACAGTTTTTTTTGTTACAAATAATACAGTGTTGACTATTGTGAAGGTTAACCATTTAATTAAATGTTTTCATTAATTTATGGGAATAAAGTAACTCATATTAAGTTGATCAGTATTTACAAAATAACATTTGGTCCCTAGTTAGCTAGCCCCTAATGAATTAATTTGATGCATTTGCTATTTTCTTTTCTTTTTTATTTAATACAATTTGTCATTTTATTTCTTAAAGTGCAGCACCTCCATTCGCTGACCATTTTTTTCAGACACACAAAGGAACCAAGGAAAAATCATAGTATATTTCATATTTAAGGAGCTTCAGGCCCATATTGTACCCTGTTCAAGGAAAGTGCCTTTTTTGTTTGTGTAAAGTTAGTGTGGGAATGAGGAGTGGTCAGCTCGATGTGTGTGTGTTTGTCTGAGTGGAGTGAGATTGAATTTAATGGCATGTGGGTTATTGCTACCCTGCCATCTCGGTGTCACTTCCTCTGAAAGCCCGAAGACCTCTAGAGAGACAGATAGAGATCTGAGACAATCATACACACAGACGGTGCTATAAAGGTCTTTTCAGCCAGCTCACGTCTCTGTGCTTCTTGCGTGACTTGCTGAGGCAGTTGTGGTGTGGCAGGGCCCATCATCCACACAGCACTTTTTTTAATCTCTCCACTTTTTTTTGCCAGTGGCCTGCCCCTTGAGCTGTTATCACTGCCCTTCCAAAAATGTCCAGCCTGGTCAGCACACTGTATGATGCTAAATGTAAGACTTCCCTTCTTCTTCACCTTCTGTATCTTTATTACGTGCTTTATTGCTCTGTGAGATTATTTTACACTCAAACCTGGGTAATAAAGAGAGACACATGTTCTATATCTCAACTATCTACAGTAGTAGTTTATGCAATGCTACTGTTTCTGTCTAATGTTACAGAACTTCGCTATCTCTTTCCATGCAGGTGAGTTGGAGTGATATTTCATTTGTTTGACATTACACTGTAAAAAAAAGATTTTTTTTTTTTGTTGTTGTAAATAATGCAAAGATTATGTTTTAAAAGCAAATACTATTTCAGTTTTTCTACCTTAAAATTTCACATTTAATTCAATGTATTACCATTCATTGTTCCATTGTTTTCCTATGGTTAAAATGGACCGCTCTCCCTTTTGATGCGTCACTTCCGGTTTTGGCAGTTTTCAGATGCGGAAGTAAAAATCTCTCACAAAAACAACTCCAGAAGCATTAATAGCGTTTTTTTTGTATATTTGAAAGAAAATCTAGTTCATACATTATTTTTCGATACATCGATTCACTGCGGTCTCTAACCTGCAATATGCCCTTTGAAGACGTGCTGCACATGCTAGGTGTATTGACCCAAATGTTCAGCCCACATGCTTGTTTTCTATAAAAGCCACATGTAATTGGCCCATAATCCTTGGTTTAATGCAATGGATGATTGACTGGTGAGGAAGAGGCATATTTCTATTGTTTTGTTTTTTTAAATACGTTTTTGATCAGATTACAAAACATTTTGGACTTCATTTACACCAATATTTACCATTAGCTGTTGACCAATATTTTGATGGCTGATATCACGCAAATGTCATAATATTTAATTGCAAACAATGATGCAAATAATTTCTGAAATGATATTATATATACATTTTATGTAATATTTCTAAAATAATTTGAAATATTTGTTGTTTAAAATGAGTTAATTTGAAAAAGCAAACAAACAAAAAACATGTCAAATATTTTATACTTTAGACACACCTAAAAAAGAAAACACTGTAAACAACAGTGTTGGTGCGCTCCGTAATCGGCTAGGTCTGCACTGTCAAAATAAAAGTCACGCTTCTGACTCTTATCAGTCAAACAGAAATACTTCATCAGCCAATGGCGATTTAAAAAAAATCACTATTTAGCAGCAGTTAGATTGAATCACCCAAAACAGATGTTAGGATACTAGGTGTAAATGGGGCTATAGAGGAATTTTCCTATATCGTCCACCCCCAAGACTACGCCTTTGATGCTATTGATCCAAAGCAATTTACACTAATTACTGAGATAGTACCATATGGATCAACCTCAGGCTATGCATTTTTCTCAAGGGCAGAAAGGTGAGAGTGGACTTCATTAACGGCCTGGTCTGTATTGTGTCCACCAGTGATTAAAATACGTCTTTTGTTTTACCAAACCAGGTCTTAAACCACTACACCAGCAGCGTTTCAGTATAAACAAGAAGCTTATTTTTATCATCCTCTTCCTTTCACACAACACACTCACACTCGCCGCCTTTGAGCCTCTGTCCTAATTAGTCGGAATTAAGATGAATGTCTGGCCTTCCCACCATTGATTGCCATTGATCGAACCCTCATCCCAATGCCCCCACCAGCCCAGGGCTGCACCGCACCCAACACATCATTTATATCAATCCTTACTGTTTTCCCTTTCTATCACTTTCTCTTAGTCTTTACTCTCCCTCTGTAAATGCAGTGCTGTAAAGTGGACTGTATCTACTCAGTATGCATAGTGGTGGATGGATGTTTGGGGGGTTGGATATAGGGGGGACAGTATTGCTACCGGCAGTTCAATTTGTTTCTAAAATTGTGTAGATGGCAACATGCTGAATGTGTGTGTCTTTGGGGGATTTTTATATGTATGCCTATGTGTCTGTGTGGTTGTGGTGTGGTTTACCTCCATAAAGATAAGGTGAACCCTCAAATCATTTTGTCGCCATGTAGTTTATGTTATTCTGTGAATGTCTGGCAGGAGTAAAGGCGGGAGGAAGGATGATGAAATATTAAAGCTCATCTCCTCCTGTTGACATTCAGAGTTAGTGGACTGGGGCTCCCTAAAGTAGCAAAGCAGACACACAGAGCCAAAGGCCAGCTATGGATATACTTAGACAGAAATGTGTGTGTGGGTGCTTGTGTGGGTGGATAAATGCAGAACGACTGTGTGTAAAATGAAAAAGAAAAGTCGCTTGGGTGAGAAAGAGATATCATAAACTTATTTAGAGACACATGAGTTGAACATAGGAAAGAAGGCTCAGTGAGAGAGAGAAGAGGTACAAAATATGAAGTAAAGAAGAGGTGACTAACTAACCAACTAACTAATGTCAAAGAACCCATGTAATCAAACTATAGTTAAAGTACCCATAAAGTTACATTTACATTTATCAGACGCTTTTATCCAAAGCGACGTACAGTACATTCAGTCTATACATTTTTTTTTTGTCAGTATGTGTTCCCTGGGAATCGAACCCACAACCATTGCACTGCTAACGCAATGCTCTACCACTGAGCCACAGGAACTTCCAATTAACAACCTAATTAAACTACTTAACTTTTTAGTACATTATTGTCATGTAAATGTACCTTTTGTTAGCTCCAAATGTCTTTACTGTTAGGTAGTATTTAGTTCCAAGTTAGATTTGTTAAATAACCAAAAAAAAAAAAACATTTGCTAATTAGGTTGCGTCAAGTTAGATTTATTGGTTTCTTTAATGTAGATGGTTAGTTAGCTAGCTTTTTGTTAGTTTTCCAGTTAGACTAACGAACCAACTAGTATTAAAGAACCTCTAAAATCTAATGCTGTTGGCTCCAAGGTTCTTCAATGTTAGGTAGTTTGTTATTTCCAATTTATAGGTTCTTCAAAATTGGTTGGTTAGGTTAGATCTCTAGTTAGACTACCAAACCAGCTTGTCTTAAAGAAGCCATGAAATCTAACATTTATTAATTACATTTGTCCAAGTTAGAATTTGTGGGTACTTTAACGTTAGTTAGCTCCAAGTTAGACTAAGTAACCAAGTAATCTTTGTTCCAAGTTCTATTTTGTGGGTTCTTTAAAGAAACTAAGGAAAATGAAAGAACCCATAACACCAGATATGGATTTTTGTCTGGTAGTTAGTAGGGCTGACAAAATGGCTGAAAAACTAAATTCGAATTTTGTACTTAAATATTATCAAAATTCGCATTATATTCGAATTTAAAAGGCATAATTTCAGTTAGGTGAAATAAATCTTTTGGCTTCTCTCCAGAGGCCACAAGAGTGCGCATCGAGCAAAATATTACTAATGCAGGTTTCTCCAAAGCATAAAATAACACGCCTATCTTTGAAAAAAATGTTTAATCATATATAATTAAGTTGCTAAAACAATTAGAAACAAAACAGCATCATGTATACAGTTTAATACAAAGCACGGAAAACCAATTACAAAGAGTAGCGTTACTTTTTTCATTTAAAAACATGAGATGTAGTGGAATGGGGAGAGACGCGTCCCGCAATAAAGTTTTTTTTTCCAAGTTGAACTCACAATAATTTGAAATGGCTTTCTAAATATCCGTCTCTTTTGCAAGACGCGAGTGCAATGCTGATAGATGTCCCTCTAGAAAATGTGAAATATGCTTTCTGTGTGAACAGCTTGGTTCCAGTTTTGACGTAAACAACATCGCCACATTGATGTTCTCTTTTTTTCCGCAGTATTTTGAATGAACAACGTATCCAGTGGGTTCAACTGGATAGGCTAAAAAAAAGCACTAAAATGCAAAGACACCTACCTGCATCTTCATCGCATCTCGTCCGCCACTGATAAGGCTGCCTGACGCACACCTAATATTCAAATGCAACGTGTTGCATTCGAATGTGGATTTTTATTTTAAATTTAACAAATATTCGAAATTCGAATTTTTTGACAGCCCTAATAGTTAGAGCATGCTAGCTATATGCTGGTGTGCTCCTGAACATTGGTAAAGTCGGCTGAAACACCTATAGGTCACACTGGGAACAAAACAAAGAATGTTCTGTCCTTTCACACTTTATTTCACCCTCACTTGCCTCTATCCTTTGATACAGCATTGACACATCCCCAGGGTAGTGCAGCCTCTCTGTGAGGTTATGTTGAGCTTTTGTGTTGGATATGCAAGAGGAAGATGCTATGCTATGCTATGCTACACTGCATTACGTGGGCCTTTGTAAATCAGTCACAGGCAGCTCACTAATTCATGCGGTATACCATCTTCCTCAGTCAGTTTATGCTAAGCTGCACTTTGGTTTTTGTCTCATTTTACCGTGAGCCTGGTGGCCTGACGTGAACTGGGGATAAACTTTTTTTTTCCAGGCCTTGGAGCTCCTGTCAAATTTCAGACCGCTTGAGTGTGTCTTTGCGTGTTTGCATAGCCCAGAGGAGCCAGAAGTTGTGGCTAGGTTACATTCTCTCTCTCTCTCTCTCTCTCTCTCTCTCTCTCTCTCTCTCTCTCTCTCTCTCTCTCTCTCCTCATCACCCACCCTCCCCTCTATCTCTCATTTTACCTCCCCTTCTCTCACTTTCTGTTTGACTTCCTCTCAGTCAATGCCACCTGCTCTCTGGTCCCGAGACCCTGTTGGCAACAGATTTGTCTTCCACTGGCCTCATGTAACCCGCTGTGAGAAGAGAACCAGTGAGAGATCACTTAAACAAAGTGAGACTAAAGAAAACGGTAGACAGACATCCAAGAGACAGATGATGTAGACAGAAACTGTGCATCATGACTATGTTTTTATCATTTTAATGATGGACTTTTTCAGCCTTTATTTGTAATTTGGAGTCATGCAACCTGGAGAAAATCACATTGTAGGTACTTATTTTGAATAAGTAATGACTCATTAATTAAATGGTAATTACTAGAGCTGCGGACCTCAGTGTCTCCCAATAATAAGACCATCTCTGGTTGTGTTGCTTCACTACTATTTATCAATCCTCTGCAGTGGCCTCATGGGACAGTAAAATGTCCCTTAGATACGTACTTCAGAATATCAAAATACTACTCTTTTCGAGCACTGTTTTTTTGCCTACTGTATAGTTGGGAAGTAAGCGATTTTAAATGCAGCCAATCTGCCAGTTTATCTCACTTATCAGCTCAGTGGCAGCTGTGGAAGTATGCAATTTGAAATGTTAAATTATATGAATTGCTAATTTTTGAATGGGTGTCAATAGAGAAAGTTACTGCATTGTGGGGCCTTCAGCAAACTTCCAAAGGGGCAAAAGTATGACTTAAAATTATCCAATTAATGTATTATTATGAATACAAATTGTTGTTAATAAATTTAAATAATCTAATTTAATTAAAAAGCCTTTGTACTCACCTCAATAACTTTTTTTTTCTATTTGTTTCCCAGTTTCTGGCAGTTTAGAAAATTTAGTTTGACAATTGGGGCCTTTGATTCAAAACGTTTGAGAACCATTGAGTTAAAAGGGCCATGTTAACCAGCCAAACCTTGACCTCTTGGGATATGACACAGGTCCCATGAGCCACAATGTCATAGCTCTCACAAAACAGTGTAACTACAAAAGCAAAGTTTTGTGTTACTACAATGTAACTATTTCTAAAATGGTTGATGGATGTAAATCTTAAATTCCGCTGTAATTATTCCCTCTTCCCTTGTCCTGTGATTCGCTCCACGTTTTCATCCGGTAGAGCGGAGGATGACTCCAGATGCCTTGTAAATATTACCCAGGGTATCGTGCTGTGATTGTGCCAGTTCACCGTTATTTTTCTGCTGATGACTCTCTCTCTAATGAGTCTCTGGAGACAGGCGGTGATCTGAACTGCCCCACTGATACCATGGACAGATAAGAAGAATAGTGCTTAAAACGTCTCTTTGTTCACTCTAATGGTATGAGTGCATGCACCTGCGTTTGTGTACGTGGGTGGTTGAGACTAATTGCAGGTACTTAAAGATTGGTTCAGATGTTAATTAGACCTTACAGACCTTTTCAAAATAATATGTTACATTATTAACTTTTGTTAATCTGTTCATTACATATACAATATGATGTTTAGAAAATGGATTGCGTCATAATCATTTTAAAGGAATTATGAAAATGAATATTCTGTCATAATTTACTCACCCTCATGTTGTTCCAAACCAATATGACCTTCACACATCACTGCAAAGTAAAAGGTTTAGCAGAATGTTCATGATGATTTTTTGCCTTTAGTAAAACTAAAAAGAGCTACAAATTCGACCTTGGCACATCACGTTCATTTACAAGAAACACCAAACCAAATGCTACGTGCCAGTGTCAGTAAATAATGTTGCTCATTTTGAGTGGTCACATGATTTTGATGTCTTTATATAAAAGTTGTCGTTGTGCTTGAAAGAATCAATGCCATGTAAAGGTGAAGAAATCCTGTTGGTGAACCTGTGGGTTTGAGAAAGACACTGCATTAGTATGACCATCCTGCCTAAAATCTCATTTTGTTTACCAGAGAAGAAAGAATATGGATTTGGAAAGACATGAGGGCAAGTAAATGATGACATAATTTTCATTTTGTGGTGAACTATCCTTTTAAATAAGAAGAGATGGCAAAATGGTTGCAAAACTATAGGATACTGCATTCTAAGATACTTTTGTTTCTTGCTCTGCTTTTTATGCACACACTACTGTGTGTACATAACCCCACAAAAGACTCAGTAATATATGTATGTTTACATGCTCATGCACTACAAATCACCTTACACTGTTCCCCAGCCAGCTGCTTGAATGTTTCTCTTTTTGCACATGTACAGTATTTGCGAAGCATTTGTACAGTTGTACAGTTTGTATTTTTTAGTTTATGTATAGGTAACCATTTTTATATATAGCATATGTATAGTCAAAATCTGTCAGTAGGTTAATTGTGTATAGGTTTAAACTGTTTTACTCTTTTGTTGTATGTCTGTATTCATGTATCACCGTGGTCCTGTGAGGCACGACATTTCGTTCCACTGTATGTAGCGGAATGACAATAAAGCTCAAACTTGACTTGACTTGCTGCATGTGAAAAACACTGTAAAGCTATGTAACACTTCATTACACATATATACATCTTTAAGAAATTAAACATGCATGACAACACATTCGGTGTGAAAGAATGCAAATGTTAATGCACAGAGCAATCAGAAAGATCACAAGATCTAAACTTGAGCTGTTGACTATATATTGTAAATAATACTATAAATTGATTTGTCTTTGTGACAAGGTTATTCCGAAGTACAGATCTTAGGGTGCCTGTGTCATTATATTTGGCCAGTTCAGTGATTTGAACAGAGAGGTGATGTCATTTCCTGAATGATGCTACAGTTCAATTGCTTCCTGCCTGTAGCCCAGAGTGGGAGCTGTGATAATTATATTTCTCAATATCAGGCCAACACAAGCTGAAGTGAGACGTGTTGACACTGTCAGGATGTGACAGTGTTTCACACTGCGTAGGCTGAGAGATGGAGGGAGGGTCTTCGAAAGGGTGCTTTAAAGGAATATTTCGGGTTTTGTACAAGTTAAGCTCAATCGACAGCATTTGTGGCGTTACGATTGATCAACATCAAAAATAATTTTGACTTGTCTCCTGTTCTTTAAAGGGGCCATGACGTTGCTAAAAATAACATTATATTGTATCACTGCTCTGGGTGTGTGTTCACGGTGTGTGTGTGTGTGTGTTTGTTCACTACTCACTGCTGTGTGTGTGCACTTGGATAGGTTAAATGCAGAGCACAAATTCTGAGTATGGGTCACCATACTTGGCCATAAGTCACGTCCTTTCCTTTTCCTTGTGTATTTGGTGTAATGCAATGTGTTTATGCTGTTTAAGGTTAAAAAACACATTATTTTCCACATACTGTACATTATTGTTGCTCCTCTATGCTCCTCAAGCATGAGACTGAAATGTTACGCCTCTTACCATATTGTGATGCCATGTCCAGGCGCGAAGACACAAAAACAATAAAACCCATTATAAACGAGGCATTTGTTGCATCCAGTGGGGACATGATTACTGATTATAATGACTTATACTACGGGGCCGTTGAATGCTTGAATCTGATTGGCTGACGAACGTTCTGAGGTGTGCAATTATTTTCAGGGAAACGCACGGCGAACGTAGTTCCAGGCAGCTCTCTTGACCGCATTACAGTTCTGTATCACTTTGTCAAATGATTTGTTATTTCAAAGGTCTTACAACAGAAAAATAACCAAAACCCACAACAACACTGGCCAAACAAATACAGTAAACAAAAGGATAAAATCGACAGATCTTGTCCATGTTTTTGCCACAAAATTACGTTTTATTATGTACGGAAAGCACATAGCCCACTCTCTCTCTCTCCCGCTCTCGGTCTCTCCCTCACAGACACACATATAGTTTGCACACACCTTAACATAAACGCTAATGTAATTAGCACTAATCTGATGATTTTATTAGTAACATAGTTTAAGAACTTAAAAACTGCATGACTTCTCACAAGCGAGGTAACGACAACGACGATGTTCGTGAAGAAAATTAACTTAAAGTCTCACTATAGACATTGCTGCCGATCACTGACTCACAGAGGTAACATTAATCTCTCTCTCTTTCTCTGTCTCATAACTTAGATATTAACTGCATAAGTCCGCTATCAATGGCTCAAGCCTCCGTTACATTAATGGCATTTTGGAATTAGCAAGGGAGGCGTTGGTTGAGATGCGGAAGAAATAATCCTGAGCCGTTGAATTATTAGACTCCGCTTCGCGTCGTGACCGCATCACCACCTCGGGTGTGCATTATTTTTCTAATAATTCAACGGCCCGTCGTCAATTATTCCTTACATAGACTATCGTGCCGCATAACATTACCATGTCTGCATTTGTGATCGGAGAAACGACAAACAACAATCACTGCTCTACACAGCTCAAAACTCGCGTTTGAATAGTCAGTGGCAAATTATTTAAATAAGAAAACGTACTTAAAGACTGTGAGTCAGAAGCGCCAGACTGTCCTTGCAAAGTTGGAATTGCCCCACTTTATAGAAACAGCCTTTGTGCACAGCTGGCAGGTTACTCTTCCATGTTCAGGAAATAGTCCTCCGTAAAATGTGCTCCACACACTCTAATATTTGGGCTGAACTGTTCTGGAACAATGTTGTAAATACAACTTAACCAGTGATTTCTAGTTGTGTCCTCTTTTGGAAGCCCAAACAAAGTACTTTCGCTTTCACAATGAAACACAACATCTCCAGGACATGGTGCCAGCAACAACAATACTGAAGCGAGAATAATAGTTCCGCCTTCTTTCTTTGCGTAAACATTTGGGTGGTGTTTTGCAAATCTTCCCACACCGTGACATAGACATGTGGGGGCGTGTTTGAATGAGCTGTTTTAGGAGGGCGTGGTGTCTTAAATTTTATTAAGAATATCTCTTTGGTTTTGAGACTTTAGTCTTTGCAACTTCAGGGATCTTATCTATGCACAATCAGCTTCTAACACTCCAAAAAGAAAGAAAAACTTGAAATAGCTTTATATGACCCCTTTAAATTGAAAAATTGTTGTGAGGCACACATTTTGGAGGATTTGAAAGCAGAATTGTGGTGCTATTAATTTTATAATGGCACTTAAATTAATTTGTCTGTTTTAATGTATTAATAAATTAATATTGTCATTTGTGCTGTCAAGCTGTTTAAATCATAGTTTATAGCTTTGTTTTAGGGTATATAGCGATGAGTTGTCATGCGACAAAATTGTACAATTAGAAATAATCTGACACCGAAACGTTAGTAAGGAATTTTATCACATTACATTATGTTAACTTGCTCATTGTTTATGTTTTGTGGCTATACTGTTGTAAGTATTTTAATGTTTAGAGTAGAGTGGGGTAAAAGGCCCTCTTAAGGATTGTCATTTTTTTTTTCAGTGAAACAAAAGTTAAATGTTTTCAGAAAAGTTGTCATTGTTGTAGTGACGATGACATAAATTATAAACCAAGTATGAAAAATGACCAGAGTTTTCATGCAATTAGATTTTTTAACAAAAATACAATTTGTGCCAAGGGGGAGTTTTACCCCATCTATGGGGCAAAACGCCCCCATGGGTGGGGTAAAATGCCCCCCAGTCTCACAAAGCAATTTTCTTTAAACATTTACAGCAAAATCAGAGTACAGGCAGTTATAGCTTAAAATAAAAAAAGAATATAATCAATAATTATGAATTACAAAACTATAATAGTCTATTTGAAAAAAGTCAGTTGATGATAACTGGCTAGCTAACTAGCTACCTGATGCTAACTTAAGGTTATTTTTTTAAATATAAAGTCCAAATATTTATAAATATTTACAAATATTTAACCAATCAGTTAGAATTAATTTGATGGGAAAACAAAGGATTTGCTGTTCAGAACAGAATAACTACAGTAATTGCCCATTGCCCCCAGGGGGCGTTTTACCCCACACACTATTTGAGAAAAATTGTCATTCTGAAAATATAATTGTATTTTTATTAAACAACACGTACTCTCTATCTACAGGCCCTACTGTTTTCATATTATATATGACTGTTTAAGTTTAAAACACTTATTTTCTTACTGCTGAAAATTTGATAATTTACTGTGAAATCCGTTTTCTCTTTGGTACATCACCAGTGTAAGCTTCATGGTGAAAACTTGTCAACGTAGTCCATAGTTACAATAAAAAATTATATTGCGGTTATTTCAGTAAAAACAGTAGGGGGGCGTTTTCCCCCACTCTACCCTACAGATTGGCCACATTCATTTCCAATCCAAGTGCCTCACACAGATATGAGCTTTTTTTAAAGAAAAGGAGGGACAATTGGAAATTGATTTTAGTGGTAATGAACAAGCCACAAGTGGTGCCGATTGAGCTTAAAGATAAAGTTCAGCCGAAAATGAAATTCTGTCATTATTTACTCACCATCAAGTAGTTCCAAACCTGTGAGAATTTCTTTCCTCTGTGGAACACAAAAGAAGACAAACGTCTCAGTGGAAGTCACCAAAATAGTTTGCTTACCAACATATTCTTTCTTCAAAATATTCCACAGAAGACAGAAATGCATACAGGTATGTAACTACATGAGAGGGTGCGTAAATGATAACAGAACGCATCCTTCCCAAACCTTTTATGTAATATGTTTATATCTGTAGACATACGCATCTCATATTTAAAGGCCAGATGTTCCAGAATATCCACTGAATTCTGAATAATCTTTTGTTGTCGTCTGGCAGTCATGGCTTTGTATAAACAGAGTTGGAGATGTGTCCCTCCGGGGGGGTCAGGAGGGGCGCTCTCTTGCGATCTGCCAGTGAAAATCCCTGTGAGTGTAGTGTCAGGAAAATCTTGCTTACACTGAAAGCTTTTCGTGCGTGTGGATTTGAGGGGGGAAAAAGGGGTCAGAACAGTACCCTTGACAGATGTGATGAGGGTGACAGCCCCACTTTACTGGACTCACACACACTCTCTGAAATATTACTCTTTTCACAACTTTCTCGCTCTGATTGGGCAGGTCTCAGTGGGTATCGATGTCAGTTGAGGCTGATTAAAATAGACGATGCTTATCATACTGTGGTATTGCCTTGTAATTTATGTCTGATTGCCTGCAATCGCCGCCAATCTATCTTTCCCATCATTACTGTCTCTGTGTTTTTAATCTTTGCTGTTCACCCTTGGCTCTGCACATTAATAATCATCTCAGTATGTGTGTGCGTTAAGCAGGTATGCTCAAATGGCTGTATGAATGTGCATATGCATGATGTGAGAAAGATGTATTCATATAAGAGGTTGACATTGATATGGTTATTCAAATTCATGCGAAACAACAGCCTAAACACCCCCAGGACTTAAAAACAAGAGTTGTGCACTTTCTTCTGTTTGTGTGGGAGACTATCAAGAACATTTTCAGGTTATATTTCACTCAATCAAAGAAGGAAATAAGAAATTATATTTTGCTTAAAGAAAATGTCTATTTATATGTGTAACATATTCTCAGTACCGTAATATAAAGTTAACAAATATTATATTATATATTAATACTAATGGAAATACTAGAAGTGAAACATTGATTGAAATGTCAGGATGCATTACGGTAGTGATAACTAGGGGGTAAAATATGCTTTACTGTCTTAAAAATAATGCAAAATAGCTTAATGGGCCTAAATATTCTTAATTTTCTTAATGCAAGTTATGTTATTTTTTCCTCTTATGATTTTGGGGTGAAATATGACCCAGATCTTTCTTGAGAGGCTTTGTGAGACCCATGTGTAAGTGTACATCCTCTGTGTACCGCCTTACGAGAACAGAAGATTAGGGTTTTAAGACACTATAGTGGCACGCTCTGCTACCATTCACTTGCAGAGTGGTGGGATAAAGTGTTTGAGACATTGGGTGAATGAGTTTGAACCTGGTCCCTCGCTGCTCTGATCTCTCTCTATCTGTAGCGGCAGGCCTGGCTAATGGAAGCCGACCTCGGAACATGTTACCTATCTACTTCCATTCACGCTGGTGTGCCCAGGGAATGGATCTTAATTTACCCTTGTGTCCGCTCCGGTGTCCTCTATAGACCAGTGCTGGCACAAACCTTGCCGTGCTATTTTAAGGACCACAAACCATTGAGAGAATTGTAGAGTTACAGGAATAGCTCACCCGAAAATGAAAAGTCTGATATCATTTACGCAGCCTCATTGACTGACTTTCTTCTGTGAAATACACAATAAGAATTGTTAATTAGAGTTAATGAGGGCTTTTTAAAAAAAAAGCAGAACAGTATCATAAAAGACTTGTGTGCTAAGTTTCGGAAGTCATATGGTAGCTAGAATACTGGAATTTAGGTTGTTATTCATTTCATACCCCCCCCCCCCCCAAACACTCTTGAAAATAAAGGTTCCAAAAAGGGGAACGATGCCACAGAAGAACAGCTCTGGGTTCCCCAAAGAATCTTTCTATGAACAGTTCTGTTAAGCTGCACGAGGACGCTGGCGCTCTGAACACTCTTTGTTTGCACATGTCACTGTTTACAAATAGATTCAAAGAAACGGGACAAAATGAATCTTGACAAACTATATATCATTCTGAAGGTCTTAGCCTCAAGCATCGACGATAGATCGCTGTTTTTCGATGGAAAGCTTACAAGGAATGTATTTGCTAAATTTGTGTAAGCAGTACACATCAAAACATCCAATAATACAAAAGCAGTACATACCAGCTTCTTGTAATATTGAGTCACAAACGCATCCACTGCTGTAAATCCCGGTTTAGTTAGAGAGGTAAGGATCCATGGAACAACATCAGATCGAGTACTTTAGTCCAACGAAGCAATAACGTTGTTATATGGATGGATATTCCTTTGTTTACGTCTCCTTTCTTCAGGGATAGTTATTGTTTGTATCCGTTTTGGAATAGCTCACGCTCAAAATATATATAGTCTCAGGAAAATCTCATTTTTCATGGTATCTTCTTCAGATTTGACATATAAACTCATGAGACATGTGACTTTCAACCCATTACTTTTCTGGATTGCTCCAGGACTTATTTCATGTATTTTTATATGAAATACAATTATTATTTTTTTAATTCAGTGTGGTACACGTTTTTCAGTCTCTATAACTTTTTATCTTTTTGAGCATTATCAACTCTGGATGATGGATAGTAAAGTCCAAAGGGTCTTTGAAAAAACACCAACATTGTGTGTGTAGCACACTGAAGTCAGCACCTGTTATCATTTTAAGTTTGGTACGTCTTTTTCAACTGTGAGTCCCAAAATCCCAAAATGGGGAGTGCTGGCTAACAGGTTAAAGAACCCTTTCTTCTTAGTGCAAAGAACATTTGAAAAATCTAAAGAACCTTTTTTTTCACCATAAAGAACCTTTTGTGCAAATGTAATTATTTGTCATGGAACCATCAATGCAAATATTTTTAAGTGAGCTGTTATTTGCTGTAGATTGTTGAGTCAGTGAGTTGAACTTGAGAACGAGATCAGTCTGAATCATGAACAAATCATTCAATTTTGTGGATCAGCTGACTCACTGAAAGTTCCATGTTTTGAGTTCAAAAGAGTGATTCATTGATGAATACCACATATCTGCTCTTTCAAAGACAGCTTGGGATGATGTCAGTTGTCTTTTCTGTGAATAAAAACAACTTAAATTCCAGTCTGTACATGTCCAATTCATGCTGCACAGACAGATGACAGTATGTCAAACCTGATGGATGTTTCTGTTGCTGTTGGTCAGCATCTGTTGGTGTGAATTAGCTTTTAGTCACACAAAATTATCACCTTTTGAAGCACTAAAGCTCCAGTCCTCATTCATTTTTCAAGTTTTCTCACTTTTGTGTGTACTATTCCTTTAAGAAAACCTGATTAATTAAGAAAAAGACATAATGCAGGTTCAGAGGATAATGTCAAGAGCTCATTTGGTGGTCTTTTTTGATGTTTTTAAATAGTTGATATTTCACCTGAATGAAGCAGTGTTGTATAGAAACATTGTGTGGTCAAGATGGTGAGCCTGCGGATTTGAGAAAAACATCTGTTACCGGTAATTAATTGTGTAAAAAAATCAATTTTGAGTCATCAGTTAATGTTGTTGTGGATTTGTTTAATAATTTATATAAATGAAGTTGTAGCCGCTCAAGACCAAGGCAGCAGCATAGCACACCTGTGTCCTTCGCCCACATTGTCCCGGTGGGACATAAACAGAAAATGTCAAGCAAACTAAACACATTCCACCTGCACTGTCTCCATTGCATTTCGCCGACAGGAAGACAAGTCCCCAAGTCCCCCATCAACCACTTTCTCAGCACTAAGACAACGCAAGCTTCGATGAATCGGCTCTAGATGGGTGGTTACTCTCCTGTGAACTTGCCAAAACAACTGCTGGCCACTCACAGCTGTTTTACAAGGATGTCTGCAGGCATGACATGATCGCTCTGGACATTAACATGTAGCGCTGGGAGGTGTTGCAGTTGACTGATCTAGATGGAGCGGTATCCTCACACAACAGCTAAAGAGGGGTGAAGAGACGCCCACTAGCCAGAAGGGGCACAAATAGTGCTGGTGCAGGGATCACCACCAACAAACAAAGCAGATTCTGCAGAATCGATGTTGCATAACCCTAGTAAATGTTGCACCATTCAGCAACCTTCAGTGTTATCACAGAATTTCATTTGTACACGGGTCAGTGATGTAAGTTTTCTTTTTTTGGTATAAATCGATTACTTTATTCTAGAATATATATATATATATATATATATATATATATATGCGTATACTATTACTTGAATACGCCTCTTTTGTAATGAAAATGTTTTTAGCTTTTGAATACAAATTAATTTGTATAGTTTTGGGGGGTATATAGTCAAACATGTTAAGGTAAAACAACTCTCCTGGAAATGAAAAAAAAAACTTATTAGAAATTAAATTTCTTTAAAATGGTATAAAAATACAGTATAACACACTGTACTTAAAAAATATTTTTTTTGTAAAGGTAAAAAAAAACATGAAAAATATATTGATTTTTTTAGCGTCGTTAAATGTCAAAATAAAATACTGTACTTTTTCTTTAGATAATTTAAAAGGTAAAATTACCTTTTTAACCTTTTTTTAATATTAGAGTAAATTACTTCAAAATGCTATAAAAAAAATCAAAGCCATATAAAACCTACATGAACAAAAACTTTGCACGTTAAACTAGATTTTTTTAAAGATTGATCCTTTTCATTATTGTTTTCATTGACCCACTTAAGTATGTTGAAAACTGATTTGAAAGATATCACACGTTTTCCTTTAATCGACTCCACCTCACAAACTGGTATTCTGGGTTTGTTCTTTAAAGCCTGAGCTGACAATACCAATAGCCCTCCACCGATCAAATCAACCTTGCCTCTCTAACTCTCCGCTCTCTCTAAACTTGCTTGTCGGATTTCATTGGATTTGTCCCAGTCTGTTTTTATTGTAAATGGCTTCGGTCTTCTGGTGGAGCGCTGTTGTCCATGGGGAGGGGAACCGTGTGAGCAGACAATGAAGCAATCTTGCTCAAATTCAGCGATTGTGCCATGTCCCCAGTCACATACTGGTGTGTTTGTGTTTGATTGGGCAAAGGAGAATTTGCATGATGCAGAGCTTGGAGAAAAAGAGAAGCACTTGAAGGAATAATGAAGATATATAAATGATGAGAACAGAGGGTGTGTGGAGGAAGATCATTTTTAGAAGGCTTTTCCAAACGAGAAATCATTTGTGAATTGTGTATTATGGATATAAACATGAGCTATCTGGGTCCGTTCTGGTGTGTGTGTGTGTGTGTGTGTGTGTGTGTGTGTGTGTGTGTGTGTGTGTGTGTGTGTGTGTGTGTGTGTGTGTGTGTGTGTGTGTGCATGCACATTTATGCTTTCCTTTAGTTTGTCAGCTATATTGGTGAGCCCAGCACAACGCATTGATTTCCTATTGGTCGATGCGAGCCAGAGTTAAATAGCAATAGGAAGGAGTTCAGAACAAACACACTCTTTTTCCTCCTCGTTTGTCTATTTTCTCTCTTTCTTCCCTCTAGTAATCAGTTTCATAAGCATGAAGGATGACCTTTTGGAGTCTAAGAACCAACAAGCTGAAATTATGGTGAGCAGCACAAGATGGACCAGCCTCTAGCGAATGAATAAAGCAAGAAGAAAGTATGGGGATTGAGGGAAGGAAGGAACAGTGTTTGATTATTCATGATGAAATAACTTGCCAAGACAGAGGGAATGAAGAGATTGGGAGTTAGGGCATACAGGAGACCAGCGCATACAGAGTGCTCCAGTGTCTTGTGGGATTGCTCCACGTCTCCCTTGCAGGCCATTTTTCTCCTATGTCACATTCTCCGATGTGACAACAGCCTCCTGGCCATCATGTCCCGCCAGTCCTGCCCTGACAGTTAACAAGACACATGCACAGCACACACTTATTCATACATGTTAACGGTTTAAGCTGTATTTCTTCTCGTCTTTTCTCGCCTTGTTTATTAAAGGGATAATTGACAGAAAAAGCACCATAAACTGTGCTTTTTGTGAATGTCCAAGTCTTTTAAAACATGAAAGCTTCGGAACAAACTGAAATTCTTGAATCTGCCATAGCGCTTCTCTCTTGTTCATTAGAAAAGTTATTATTCATTCCCTCATGTTGTTTTAAATAATGAAATTTAACTAAATTAAAACAAGAGAACTACGTAGTACAACGCAGCCACAATTGAACTAAAATGAGGAAACAAATTAAGAGATCATGGGAACACGTTCTTAATTTGTGGCCAAAGTCCCCCCCCCCCACACATGTCAGATCTGGAACTCCGTAAATATCTGATTCAGGAATGAATTATTCTTTTTGAGTCAGACCTTTTCAATACATCAGTTGATTCTGAATGTTCTGTACTGATATGTTTCTTAAGTTCATTATTTTCTGAAGCTTGAAAGCTCCAGTACCTGCTAAAATGACTGGTACATTCTTCAAAATGTCTTCGTCATATGAGTTTGGAATGAGTAAATAACAACAGATCAGTTTTGTGGCTGAACTAATCTGTGTACAGATAATGCTAATGTATTTCCTTTCTAATCCACTGTATTTTCTCCCTCATATCCTTTTCTTCCTCTCTCCATTTCCCTTTTTTCTTTTTCTCCCATGGCTCCTATTTCTATTTTTCCTCCCTTCCTGCTGTCCGTCCACTTGGGGGCCTCCTGCTTATATCATATCTGAGCGCATGAGTGTAAATCAGTGTGTGTGTGTGTGCGTCCGAGAGATCTGGGGTGTGTGTTAATGTATTAAGAGGTAACGTGTGAATGCTGAAATAAGGATGTGTTATTCAGTGCATTTCATTGTAATTTTACTCCGTGATCAATACAAATGAGAGCTGAGACTGCGTCAGGCCCCACAGATCAGAAAGAGTCATCATTTCAGGATATGAAATCATCTTTCACCCAACTGAAAACTACAGATAGATGGATGGATAGATGGATGTCGGGAGGAGAGGCAGAGGTGTGTGTGTGTGTGTGTGTGTGTGTGTGTGTGTGTGTGTGTGTGTGTGTGTGTGTGTGTGTGTGTGTGTGTGTGTGTGTGTGTGTATCGTTCTCTACAAACTGTTCAAGAGGTCTCTTTTGTCTTTGTCAGATCAGAGTGATTAATTTGTCTATCTTTCTCTTTTCCCATCTGTCCCTCACGTTTTGACACTTATGTCACTCTGCCTGCTCGACCCCATCAGTCATTCGTCCCAATCCCCTCTTCTGTTGACCTTTGACCTCACCCTCAAACCGCTTCATCAGTCACTCACCTGATAGCACGGCTAGACTCCCTCTGACATAAACCTGACTCCTCTTCAATATTTATTTCCTTTCCCCCTCTTTCATATTTCATGTTACTCTGAATTCTAACTATTGTCGTGTGTGCTAACAGGTCAGAGAGGCTATTTCTATATCCTGTCCTACTTTGCAGGGTATGCACTACCCTTCAAAATATGTGGTTTTTAAACGATTTTTAAAGTCACTTGGATACAGTATAAACAGTAACATTTTGAAAACTATTACAGTTTAAAATAACAGTTGTCTATTTTAGTATACATGTAATGCCGAATTTTCAGCAGCCATTCATTACTTTAGCCTTCCATGACCCTTCAGAAATGAGTCTAACGTGCGGATTTGCTGCTTAACATTTTTGTGTAACATAAGAAACATTTCTTATTATGAATGTTGAAATATTTTTGTGCAAACTTCTACAAATTTTAAATAAAACACATGTTTGTTTATAAATATAAACGTTCTAGTATGAATACATTTGTAACCTTTAGAAATGTATTATTATTTATTATAATTATTGCTAATTATTGCACTTTTAATATTTTTCAATAATCATTTGTAATTTCTATTGAAATGTTAAAAAGGACAGTATTTAAAATTGTATCATAATGTCGGATTATACAGCACATTTTGGTGAGTTAGTTGATTTTTCCTCCTTTTTCATACAAACTCTGAGTCTTTAGCTCAGTCATGTGGTTTATATGTATTTGTCAGCAAGAAGTCCCCAGATTTTGGTTTTGTTCACTCGGGCATTAATGTGAATGTGATTCTTTTAGACAAATGTGTGTGTGTGGGGGGGAGTGTGTATGTCCCTTACCGGCCACCATTTCTTTGAAACCCCGTCAACAAGCAGCAGATTTCATATAGCCATTTGAGCCCTGTGCCCGAGAGAAACCTGCGCCTGACAGAGCCGTATCACTGAACAAAGGAAGCAAGATGGAGGAAAGATAACCCCCTTCTGATGAGTGTAAGGGACTGGGAGATTCATGGAAGCATCTGACTTTATTTATTTAACTGTGTTTGTCTGCTTATCTCCATATGTCATTCCTCTGTCCTCTGTTCACAATTCACACTGCACTTTATCATGAGTATGAAATCAATGTTAAATTAAACTCAACTGTAGTGTGCTTAGGGTTATTTTATGGATAGTTTGATTAAGATGGTTTATTGAATCGATTAAAAGATAAGCAATTTATTTAATCAAATTTTTCACAATTAATCTTTATATAATCAATAGTTGTGTCCCAAATCGCATACTTATGCACTATTGATGTTTTGTAGTATAAATAGCACGAGTAGTGTTCACAATGAAAATTCCAAAAAGATGATGCATTACAATTCAATTATATCGCAAAGGGGGAGGGACTATCAGACTCTGATTATTAATGACAAAATAACCTTATCAAATTCATACACTTCATGCTTGAGTACATAGTGCATACTGTAAGTGCATAGTGTATAGAGCGTTATTTGGGAGGCAGTTATTATTTATAGGGAAAATCCTCCACATGAAGACAATTCAAGCATATTACATTATTCTGGCAAATAAATAGACAGAAATGACTAGTCAATAAACTGCCTTATTTCATATTCTAATTCCAAATTGCTAATTACAGTTTTTTAAAGTTAAATATGATTATTAAATGTCAACAAAATTAATGTGTTAATTTAACAGCCTTTTATTAGAATTTGTATCATTTCTATCAAATTGTTTTAGAAGAAAACGGTTTGGTCTATGATATGGTAACAGATCGATAAAAGAAAATCTGTGATTTGAAACCCTGATCTGAAGCTTAGAGATGTATTTATTCACGGCTGTTAATTTTGAGTTCCAGTGCCAGACAGATGATGATATATCTGACAGATTCTCACTGGAATCAAGAGAATTTTATTACTGTAAGAAGCCAAGGATAAAAGATTTGACCCGCTAAAACTTGCCGTCTCGTCTTTTTATTAAAAGCTTTGCTTCTCGCTCTTCATTTGAACTCATGATTGTAAGAACACCTTGACAACCTCCAGCTTCTTCCTTACTTCCAGCAGGCCTGTCTCTTTGGACGGTTCCCTTTCTTCCCACAACTCTGTCTCTCATAGCAAAAACATACTTTTCCCACTTCCACAGCTGTTTTCCCATAGCCTGACTCTCTCTCCCTCCCCACTCTCTCTTTCTGTCTTTCTCTTTCGTATCTCTCTTCCGTTTTCGCTTTCTGTCATGCATCAAAAGAGCTTGACGTTTGTGACGAGAGTGGTCCCAGAGACCCCTCCCACACGAGGACCCCGCTGGAACATCAGCTTTCTCATTCAACTCTTATCTGCCCCATTTCGGCTCCTTTCCATGGCAACGGTTGCCGAGAGAGCGAGCGGGCGCCAGGTTTCCAGTGAAGCCCAGCCTTGTCTTAGACAGATGTCTTCGCCAAAAAAAAAGAAAGGCATAAAGAAGAAGACACTACTTGAAAGAAGAGCAATGATAGTCCTGAGACTTTATGCTTTCGTTTAAAACTGCGCATATGGATGCCAGGTCATCTGAATATGGGTGTGGTAGTTATATGTATGTCCGTTACTGTGTCTGACCTCCATTCTGGTGTGTGGAGTGTTTAATGTATAGTGTTTTCTGGCACAATTGCATGCGTTGTTTGTTTATAATGCCTACGAGAGAGTGGGAGATGTGAGGAAACGGTGCTTCTAGCAGTTCTCCTAGCAGAAATGTTAACTTCAGAGTAAAGAGAAACAGACTGACAGCTGAGAGCTTGTCCATCCAGTCTGTGAGAAGGACCCCTCCCAGGACATAACCCACATTTACTGCTATTTTTACATAAATACCTCACTTTAACACTAACTCAAGTCTATGCGCGCACAGATACACACTGTTTAAAAGTGTACTGGCGTGACCCTGCATCCTAAAAAACAGAGAAAGTAAAAGAAATGGGACTGAATCCCAATTTATGCACTGTCCATCACGGAAGATTAGCTCTATCTATCTATCTATCTATCTATCTATCTATCTATCTATCTATCTATCTATCTATCTATCTATCTATCTATCTATCTATCTATCTATCTATCTATCTATCTATCTATCTATCTATCTATCAAATTGATATGTATGAATCTGTAAGTTAAGTAATAATACATTTAAGAAAATGAATTAGCATACATGTTTTTTGGGCAAATATTACCCACAACTGCTTGCGTTACAGAAGTGGAGTTTGTGATGGTTCCTTGTCTATTTTTAAATAGATTGTAGGACAATGCAAGGAGTGTTTGTTTGTTTATTTGAAAATGTATGAACCTGAAAGTTAATTAATTTACTTCATGCTCTTGGGCAAATATCACTTGCACTACAAAAGAGGTATTTTGTGACTGGTTCTATTTCAGTTTTTTGCTTGTAGGACAAGGACTATATAAGTATTATGTTAGTTAGTAACATAATAGTAAAAAAAAACGCTATACAAATAATCTTGAATTGAACCAAAGAATTAATAGCACGTTTTAACAAAGTAAAATTGTGTTACATGCTAACATGTAGCTAAGTGCAATTTGTTTGATTATTATTTAGAAAAAAGCTAAATAGTTTAAATACATATGTCAATAAAATGTGTATTTCCTCTTTGCAGCTTTTTCACATGCATCCACATACAGTATGTGACCCTGAATCACAAAACCAGTCATAAGTAGCACAGGTATGTTTGTAGCAATAGCCAACAATACATTGTGTGGGTCAAAATGCCAAAAATGACCCTTATGACTGGTTTCATGCTCGATGGTCATGTATTGAAAAGTGAAACTCTTCCTTGTTATGGTGTAAGGTGTCAAAAACGGGTGTTCTCTATCTTCATGTAAGTATGCATGCACTTTATTTTATGGGTCTCAGTTTATATAAGGTAGCTTTAACTACTGTGTACTTACATTTAAATCAATCATTTGATAATGCACTTATTGTGTACATATGTTTTTACAGTGTACTTATATTTAAAAAAAATACCTGCATGTAGTTACATCTGTAATTAATTTCTGTAATTACATTTATAATTACACTGTTGACCCATCCCTTACACCTTATTTCACTCTTAAACCCATACCACCTAACCTTACCTCAATAGCAGCAAAAATGTTTTGTAATACAATAAGTACATTGTACTTTTTTATGTAAGTGCATTGTAGTTAAGGCCACTTAATATAAAGTGGGACCCCTTTATGTACTTCCCCATCAGTAGCAGGGTAACTGAAGTGTGTAGTAGATGTATACATTGTGCTAAAACTTTTTTAAATGTATGCAGGGATCAAGCGCAGGCTTTGCAGTGGATAAGTGGACTAATACAGCACATTTCCATATTGTTTCCATCCTTCATCCCTTCATCTGTTCACAGACCTTAGGTCTTGTCTTCAGTTCTCCCTCTCTCTTCTTTCTCTTTCTTTGGGGAATGAAGGATTACATGTGTTAAACTCAGTCACAGTCTGCCAGACACAGTGAAACGCCTCTGCAACTGTTGCCTTTATTACACCTGCTCTGGAGACTGAGTGCTCACCACGATATAAGATGGAGGGAGAGACGGAGAGAACAGAAACTGAAAGACTGTTTGGTTTGATTCCTCTCCTCTCATAAGTTACTTTCTCTGACTTTGTTCCTAAACCTGGTGAGCTGCCTGGGTGTTTAATACCTACATAGGCAGATGCCTTCTAAGGCAGCATTATAAGTATGATGGAGCCTCATAAGCGATTGATTTGAAACGCTGTACATAGGCAGCAACTCTGTCTCCTTTTGTTCCAGTAGGGTTGCTGTTAGCATGTTGCGAAGTTAATGATGCATAACTTTTGCATTACCATTTAGTTTGTGGTCGGTAAGGTTTTTGTAAAATGTTTTGAATGCTAACTAAGGCTGCATTTATTTGATAAAAAATAAAAAATGAGACTGTATATATTATCAGGAAAATCTCATTTTTCATGGGATCTTCAGATTTGAAATATAAACTAATGAGACATGTGACTTTCAACCCATTACTTTTCTGGATTGCTCCAGGGCTTATTTCATGTATTTTTATATGAAATACAATTTATTTTTATTCAGTGTGGTTCAAGGCACTTCAGTCCCTATAACTTTTTATCCTTTTGAGCATTATCAACTCTGGATGATGGATAGTAAAGTCCAAAGGGTCTTCTCTAAGACACCAAAATTGTGTGTGTAGCACACTGAAGTCAGCAACTGTTATAATTTTAAGTTAGGTATGTCCTTTTCAGCTGTGAGTCACAAAATGGGGAGTGCTGGCTAACAGGTCAATGAATAGATAGTTTGAAAGTTTAGCATTTATGCACAGAAAAAATATGGTCGTAGGTATAGTAAAATACATATGTACACATACGTATACATACATAAATATAAAATAAAAACTATATACATATTGGTAGGGAAGAATAATATGCAGAAAAAGTCTACTAAAAAGGTGACTTGAGAGAAAACAGTATGTGTACTTACGGTGTACTTACCTAAGAAAGTACTGGTTTATACAATTTAACTACATGGGTGAAGTTTTGGTGTAGGGGTAGTTTCAGGGTTAATACCTAGTTTTTATTCAGTTATTGTAATTGTCATAGTATGTAAATGTGGAAAAATGACTGAGAAAACACTACAGTAACTACAGTCTTGTTTACCTTTAATTACATAATTGTGCATTCTCTCTATTCCTTTACAATTTACTTTTAAGAATGGACATTCCCATAGTACACCAAAGCTGCAGTCCGTAACGTTTGCCTCTTTGTCGCCATCTCGATTTGAAAACCTGGAATTGCTGCTTTTTGCGTAATTATCTCGCTTGCGTGGGTTGTGGCGTCGGCACCGGTGTGGATATTTACTGTACGCAATCACAGATTCTAGCCTAGTCTTGAATATATGGCCCAAATAGGAATTTTCACAGTATATTGTAATCTGAACAAGTAACATGTCTGCCACATTTGTTCTGACCAACTGAGGAAAAAAGCATTACAATAAATCGCGCTACCAATGGTGATTAAATCTAACGATCGATTAGCTTATATCACATCAAACCATGCAAATTATTCTTATTGTTATAATTTATTCTCAAACTATTAATGTTAACAACATCAGCATTGCTTGACTATGAGAATAGTGTGTATTAACCTGTAGATTTCAATTTCTGTACAGTCTAATATCTAATTGTCATACCATTCGAATTTCATATTAAGAAATTATTTTAACCCAAAAAGCAAACTATTCTTCCTTCGAACTGGTTGTTTAAAAAAAATCAATCTTGTGTAATCCCAGGCTATCTGTAATCAGAAGCAGATTTAAAACTGGAATATAATTTAATTTCATTCACATGTGTTTCATAAACACATAATCCTTTCTGGATCACAATCCGCCATCAAAATGATACATTTAATTATTCTAGCTGCTGTGAGAAAAGGCTATAAACGATCCGCCACCTGCAGGCATCCTCACGTGAGATAGCCTACTAGCCGGGACAACTTCTTTATGTTTACAGACGTGACGTAATGACGCAGCAGCATGCTCAAAAAACCTACCCGTACCACTCAAATTAGAAAACATTATTATAAGCTATCTGTTGTGAATCGGGCTAAAGTAAGGGGATAGTTTTGAACACTGTCTGGTTATGTACTTGTTCAAATATTGATTTTGGAAATTTTTTAACCCAAAAAAGTTACGGACTGCAGCTTTAAATATATACTTATTTCTTATTTATCCGCCATCTTGTGGTACATTTTTTACTTACTGCAATGCATTATGGGATTGCCTTCAACAATTTATCCAAAATTAATTATCTAGGGAGGCCACGCAAATTTTTCCGCCAAGCTTTTGGAACAGGCTTCACGTCAGGAGCATGCACGTGATGCCTTAACATGCCGGTTTTGGAACGGAGCGTCTATATCTCACTCTCTCTGCTCAGCCTTGTTACAAGCTTTTAGAGCAGATCAGTGAGAGCTGTTTTTAAGGGGCCTGGGGACTGAGGGAAGCACAGGAGGAGAGAGCGAAAGAACAGATCAAAAGAGAACGAGAGAAAAGGATCCAGCAAGACAACAATGCTCTGTTACGATAAGAGAATCGTTTAGTTGTGATGATTTCGAGAGAGACTCTGAAATCCGGACGTCTCATCAATTAAACACATGACCACAAGAAAGAGAAACTTTTCCCTGACAGCTTTTCCCTGCCATGCTGCCAGGGACTTCGAGAGCACCAATCCATCCTTTTCAGCTTTTTTTTTTTTTACCCCCTCACCCCGTTACTCCCAACATGCTTTCGTCCCGGTCCCAGTTTCCTGGTGCTGCTATTCCGGTTATCATGTGTGTTTGAAGAGTTGTGCCAGGTGCCTCTGGCCTAGATGCATGAAGAGGCACACAGCCTGAGGGAGGGGGAAGAAGTGAGGGCCCAGGTTGGGACATGGCTTTGGATGGATGAATGGGAAGGAGGAAGGCACAGAGGAAGAAGGGTGCTGGATCCACCTCTGAGAGCTGCCCTAAGTGGGGCAGATTCACTTAATTTGCTCTTCGTGCCGACTCCAAGTGCACATTTCCACAGTTAAATTCTCGCTCTGTCTCACTTTCTTTCTTGACTGAACTCACTGAGGTTACTTGTGGTCTGTTGGATGTGGCTCATGTAGCCGTGGGATGTGGCTGCTAAGCTGTTGGCTGGCTTGTTGACCATAACATGGATAGTGTGTCCGTGACTGAGCTGTCTTTTGGCCACCGTTCCTCATGCCTGAAGTGTTTCTGGAACATTTCCACCACCATTTCACACACAGACTCCTCAACTACAGTTTTGGACATGAAGATTGTCTCACCGTCCAACTGCACTCGCTCTTATACGCTTGTTCCTAATATTCAAGAGGTTGTCTATCTTATTTTTAAGATTTCGTTCTTTCACACTCTGTCTTCTCTCGATGTCCGGCACATCTGGCATGTTGGAACAGTTTTCAGTGAAATCTTATAACCTCAAATTGACAAACACCCCACTTAGCTGTAAGGTACTTGTGGTTTTTCAAAAGTTTTCTTCAGTCTCTCTGTCACGCTCTGTCCATCCGTCTTTGTTTCTGTTGCTCTCCTTTCCTGAGAGACTTTCCCTTTGCTCTTTTGCTTTTTTGTTTGATTGTTTTGTCCATATCTTTACACCCAGCTGGCTTTGTCTGTCTTTCTACTTGATCGTCCAACTTTGTGGCCTGAGGGCAAAACCTGTAAGGGAACTGATAACAGACACTCACCAAGTACGCATGGTGGAATATAATCTTAGAACTAGAAATGCAATTAAATTAAAATAGATTATAATCAAGTAATATATAGAGTAAGATGCCCCCTGGGCACCTTTCATGACATCTCTTGACACAAAATCTCATCTGTACACTTGAATTGTGTAATTTTTTTTATTTTGTAATTTCAACTGCAAATCAACATTTGAGAGATTCAGTCAGTCACAACAGTTTCGAGGTTAGCTGATCTGATCGAATCTAATATCTCTGTAAAATGGTGGTCTATTTGTTAATGCAGGATTTGCAAACACATGTTGGAGTAAAAACTATTTTTTATTTTGAAGTAAAAAGATAAACTTGGATCCTTGGGGTAGAATGGCGCCCCCAGAATTGGCACAGAAGGCCCCAAGTGGCATGTTGTTAAGTGTTGTTATTTTTATTAAACTTAAAATATTGGGAATTTATTTGGTTTATATTCAGTATTTCCAAGAATTTCAGACATGTTTACTTTTCATTAAAACCTATAGGCTATTGGAGTGAAATAATTTCATTTGAATTCATAGTTTTTCTATCATGACAATTATGGGCAACTATATTCTATTTAAATATGGGCAATAAAATATGTAAATATTCATATGCTGGTATGTAAGTCATAGGATAAATTCCCTTTTAAATTAATATTTTTTATGTTTACATTTAGTCATTTAGCAGATATTTTTATCCAAAGTGACTTACAAATGAGGACAACAGAAGAAATCAAACCAACAAAAGAGCAAACATATGTAAGTACTGTGACAAGACTAGGTTAGTCTAACGCAGTATATGTAACAAGTTAAAAAAATACAAATAAAACAAGATATAATAGAAAAATAATAGAGAATGCTAGAGTTAGAGGGTCATTTTTTAATTTATAAAAACAAAATTAAGTCAAAAGAATAGAAAAATTAAAAAACGCTAGTGTTAGAAAGTAATGATTTTATTATTTTTAGATAAAAAAAAATAAGTAGTTAGAATATAAATAAAATAGAGAGTACAAGTGTTAGAGGGTCAAGTTTTTTATTTAATAAATAATAAACAAGTCAATAGAAATAGAGAGTGCTAAAGGGTAAAGATTTTTTAACTGCGATTCGGCTTTATCTGTCATCAGTTATTCAACTGAATTGTCAGAATACAATTTTAAACAGAATGATTGATTTGATATTTTACATTAGCATCAATTTAAATATAAATAAATATAAGAATTATTACCGTTTTACTGTATTTTGGTTCAAATAAATGCCATGGCAAACATAAAAGACTGTTTTCAAAGACATTCAAAAATCTCTCTACTGTATAAGTAAGTTATTTCAGCCTCATATCACGCTACGTCTATATTTTCAGGCTTTTCCGGCTAATGCACATGAACGGTTAGACAAAACAAACAATTCAAAACAGTCATTGGCTTTTTTTTAACCAGAATGTATGACTTTACAGTCACCATATTGAGCGTTATGATTTCTTCTGCCCCTTATTTTATTATAATATCTTTGGGAACACACCAACACTATTTCCCTAAATAACCAACAAAATGCATGTCATATACAGAGGTAGTAGCACTTATTAAACACTTCTCACCGTATACCAGTTAATCTAATTGCTTTCTGCTCTCTTACAAATACAGATTTCTCCCTCGCTCTAGTCCAGCAAACAGACCGAGCCCACCAGCAGTCAGACGTTGACAGGTAGTTGACCCCAGTCGTCTCATGTCTCCTCCCCCTCATCCATCCTTCCTCGCTTTCTCTCTATCACTCGTTTAAGTATGCACACACTGTAATGCAGTTAGATGAAAGAGAGAAAGGTTTGGATTGAGGGTCTTGTTCTCCAGCCTCACCCGGCTGTTTGTTTGTTGTTATTATTAGTGCTGTGTTTACCTCACCTGTCTTGTTTAATTCTCTTTCTTTCTCCCACTCAGCCGTTCTGAACCTTATGATGAAGCTGGTGTTTACAGTCATTAGTATCATTATTGTGATATCTATAAAGGCAATGATATCTCTGCGTATGTTTGTGTGAATGAAATTTAATTGCTGGCTAACCAAACCCTTAATCTGTCCTTTATACACGTACCTTTGAGCCGTGTGTGTGCTGTTGTCTCTGAACCGCAGAAACAAACCTGCCTCCCACATTCATTACATTTAATTATGTGAAGAGAATGGAAGGCATAATATCTCACAGACACATGCAAAATAGTTGTGTATATTTTTTTACTCCGTGTTAAATGGCAATAAAGAGGTGCTTTTAAGACTGCATAAGTAGTAAAGATTAAAATGAAAAATAAAATCCACTTATTAAGAATAGGAAGTGGGTTTCAAATGACCCTGCTTCTATTCTGATACTCCAATTTTTATGAAAAGAGAATCTGATACATCCTGCTCTCATTCGTCATTCATGCTTAAGTGTATGAAACATTCATAAAAATAGGTGATTGAAGAAGTTGTTGCAGTGAAATTGTTGAAGTGTGGAGGCATGCAAAAAATTGTGGGCATATCAGCAATGTACTTTACAGTATATGCATTTGAATTGCTAAATATTTAACCTTAAATGTAAGTGTGAAATTAAGTATCATCAACATTTTAAGTGACATCAGAAACGTGTTAATCTATCAGCTTGCTAGTCCTCTTTCTTGTTAGCTGGGTAAGGTTAGACAAAATAATGCGGGGAAAAGAATAAAGGGAAACGCCACAACGAAAATGAAGACTAAAACAATGGGAAAATATTGCAAATCATTCAAGTAGTTCACCCATAAATGAAAATTTGCTGATAATTTATTCATGCAAGATTCATAGAGATTCTTCATCAGAACAGATTTGGAGAAATTTAGCATTAATTAAATGGATCCTCTGCGGTGAATTGGTGCCGTCAGAATGAGAGTCAAAACAGCTGATAAAAATATCACAAAAATGCACCTGTTATCCACAGGACTCTAGTCCATCAATTAATATGTGAAAAGGGAAGAACCGTCTTCACAAAGACGTTGCTTACAGCCAAAACAGTCCCCTATCAATATTGCTTTCTCCAGTGAAAAAGTTGTCTTCTCTGAGAGGGATATACACAGATCAGACACCATCTATCAGTGAAAACAGGTATAAACAAATGTGTCAGTGGATTTTTGAGGACAAAAGGGGATGGGCTTTTTCACTGGAGGAAGCGCTATTATAGATTATGGACCAGAAGCAATGGTTTGAAGTTAAACACATCTTAATGAAGAATTTGTTTCTTACACACAAGCAGCTTTTCACTTTTTATTGACTAGAGTTGGGTGGATTACTTATGGATTACTGTGATGTTGTATGAGCTGTTTGAACTCTCATTCTGACGGCACCCATTCACTGCAGATGACATGTGATGATACATTTCTCCAAATCTGTTCCAATGAAGAAAAAACCTCATGTAAAAATGTATTTTTTAGGAGAACTATTCTTTTAACTTATTGTTATAATTATTATTGTGTGTTTTAAAAAATGCTCAAGGTTTTCAGACATTTATAGGATTCATATGAAGTGCATTAACTTATGAGAAAAAAATTATCTGTCAGAGACGAGTATAATCACAAGGTAACCATAATTAAAACCAATATTACTGTTATGATTATTATGGAGTAATAATGTGCATTTATTATTCATACTTCAGCAGTGGTGACAACTATGGGGATAAGATTTGAGTTGCTGTCTCATGCTGTGAAATGCTGTGTACTGTACAACTGAGACTAAAATAGGGGCAAATCGAAGGCTTTTGTGGTTATCTTGAGAGCAGAAATATGCATTTAGAAAGAAAGTGTGAGCAGGGAGCATGACAGACAGAGAGAGTGTGAGAGAAAGCACAGTTGGATGTTTTAATATTACACGACCGCTGATGCACATTTCAGCTCAGTGTCTGGCCTGGCCTTCTGTATGTTAGCTTGATAACACAGCCGAAATGCCACTCGGTGAATTAAACATACCTCTCCCCTGAATGCCGGCCTATTCTTTCTTATCTCTCTCCTTTTTACCCCATCATCCTTTACTCTAATCATATGTTTTCTATTTTTGCTTCAATAAAAAACAGCCTATAGAACTACCAGTAGTTCTTTCTTGGAAGTCTGCATTGTGTCATTTCCGTCAAACGCTTTGTCATCTCAGTGAAATCTGAGTCGAGCTATTGGGATTTGCTGTTTTGTTGCATTTCTGTGTTGATGATTGTGACTTTTGTGAGGCTTAAATTATTTAAGAAGTATATGTGTCACAGTGTTTCAGTGGAACAAGAGCCTTTTAGCTTTTTTTATAGAATGCAAAATACCTCTACTGTATTTGAACAGCTGTGTGTTTGCGTATACATACCGTACATACTGTATACATGTATGTGCTCCAGTTTGCATGGTGGTCTTAAATGGGGACTCCTGTCCTGCTGAAATCTGTGTTCCTGTGATCTGTAGGTAAATGAGAGGCAGGAGAAAGAGAGGGTGGATATTTTATTAATATGTCTCGTTAATATTCCAGCACTGAGGGACGACTCCTGTGTCTCTTCTCCTGAAGAATGATGAATAACTCAACACCTCCACTGCAACTCACTCCTGGTCATGAATATTCACATCCTGACGGCCCTCCCTGGACTGCAGTGATGAGAGAGAGAGAGAGAGAGATGGAGAATGAGAGGGGTATGTACTGTACGTGTATGTGAGTGTAAACGTGTGTGTGTGTGTGTGTGTGTGTGTTTTCATAGGATGCATCAAACTATAATAATTGGTTTATTCCTCAGATGTGTATGCTGAGGTAATTTATGATTTTAATTTAAGTTATAAAAGTTGGATTTTGCTTACAAATCAAATCAAACCACTTTTATTGTCACATCACCACAGCACATGTGCCTTGGTGAGTGAAATCCTTGAGAGTGTGCTCCAGACAGTGAGGAAACAATTTACATATACACAGTACATACTTACAGACTTATACAGAAGACAATGTGCAGAATACACATACATATACTCAGTACACACAGTGTACTATTAGACATACTTACAGTTATCAATACACATTATACACATGTATGTACACATTCTACATTATGTACACATATATACACACAATAATATGCGAAGGTGCAACAGATTATACATAATCCTGGATACGCAATGTCATGGATGTGCATTGGATGGTATCCAGTGGTAGCAGATAGGTTGTTGTATTAGTGCAGTGTGTGCGTGTAGTCCAGTTTGAACTGTGTTAGGGTTCAAGTTAAAGTGCAGTGCATGGCATGCCGTAAAGTGGGAGAATGCTGTAGGGTGTATTAGTTCTGACTGTTCATTAGCCTGATAGCCTGAAGGAAAAAGCTATCCCTCAGTCGGCTAGTGCGGGATCGGATGCTGCGGAGACGTCTTTCTGAGGGCAGCAGAGAAAGCAGTCTGTGTGACGGGTGGCTGGAGTCATTGATGATCCTCCGGGCTTTCCTTTCCTTACATAGTTAAACTCAAAAACTCTACATTTTGTCAAGGTCCCACGAGTTGCACTTACAACCCCCCCCCCCCAAAAAAATGTTTTAACAAATAAACAAAAAAAAATAAGTTTGAAGATGTTTAATTAAAATTTTTATTTGTCTTTATTAATGAAAACATGAATCTGGCACCTAATAAATGTATATGTATGTATATATATATGTATATATATATATATATATATATTTCTAGATTTTAAATGCCTGTAATCTCTGTAGGACCTTCTCGTCCATTTTCTGTTCCTCTATCATGCTTCTCTGTTTTGTTTTGGTTGGTGTGAATGTCTAGATTCAATGAATAGTGACTGTTCCACTAAACCACCCTGTGAGCATATATGGAAAACCACTAGATCATTTTAAGCTGTGCCTTTAGACAGTACGGTGCAAAAAGAATGAAAGATTGTATGTATGATGTATTTTTTTTTTATTATTTATGAATATTCAATTGTTCATTATATTATTTTTGTACCAATATACATTTGGAATGCACTCAGATATTGAATATTTAAATGAAAGTTCCAGCAAGGGAAGTTCAGTACTGTCAATTAAGTATGAAGGTAGTGTTAAAACACTGGCTTATGTGTAAATTATAATAAATAAAGATGCCTGCTCAGTTCCACAAATATAACATACTTAACAAAAAAAGTAATGGTCATTTCAGACATACTGTATGGTGGCCAAGATTTTCACACACCTTTATGAAATAACAATTTGGAGGATGGAAAATAGTCACACAGGCGAAGACGAAGCGTTTCCTGGAAATCAGAGAAGTTCATTCGAGTCATAAGTCTTTGAAATTGGTTGATTACCGGAGCCTGAAGTGTAGCCACTGGAATTACAGATGTTTCAACATCAGCAGATCAGAGGACATTGTGTGAAACTAGATGAATCGGAAGAATTGTTTAGAATTCACAGTAGTGTAGAAACAGAGACAAAGAACACAAAACGGGATATTTGATTAGTAGTAGTTTATGTTGTAGGCTAAAGTAACCATTCAGATATTGTCATTGGTGAATCCAAAACATACAGCACAATCAGTGCAGTCTGATTCATAGATAAAATACTCTTTTTAGTGAATCAATATACACCATACACATATGTGATATACTTTATAAATTAAAGTATAAAGCACTTTAAAGTACTTTACATTTTATTCTTTATATATATACCAGTAAACTCTCTCTATACACACAGCGCACACACACACACACACACACACACACACACACACACACACACACTGTGAACACAGGTCTATAAAAGAAAGAAAACAATGAAATATGCTACCACATTTTTTGTTTGGTTAGTATTGTTGTTTAATATATTCAAGGACATTTATGTAATGCATTTTTTTTAAGTGATTTAAAAGTCACCGTAAAACAATCTGTAAAAAACATGATTTGCAAGAATACATTATTTAATTGTCATCATTTGAAAATTTAAATTTTTTCCTTACAAGTACTGCTTATAATAATGAAATCAGAATAGTTCATAAATCAGAATAGTTACCTTTATTATCTTATGCATGATTAGACAGACACACAGATAGATAGATAGATAGATAGATGATAGATGCACCTTATATACAGTTTGAAAGTTAGAACTGTAAATGTCAGACTTTGTGGTGTTGTCTCGCCAGGCCTGCTGTGCATGACTGTTTCATCAGCTGTATCAGATCAGCTTGTGTTTCTCTGTGGCAGACCTGGAAGTGTGATCCCCGTGGCAGTGACTAGCAGCAACAGGCCCCTGACTTTCTGCAACGCTCTGTCCTATTACGGCCCTAGTATGGCGGATTACTGCCAGGAAACCAGGATAATGGTCGTCACGGCAGCGGAAATCCGCTTTCCTTAAGAATGGCACTGAGAGGCGTGAAGGCCAAATCCTCCATTTAAAACTACGAGAGACAGGCCCCTATTATATCAACTTACTGCTCTGTATCAAACACCGTCTCTTATTCTTTCACTCTCTTTGGAGTTTTCTGTCTGTTCTTGTTTCTTTCACATTTCCCATGTTCACATTGGTTCTTCAGGATGCTGCTTTTCTTTGAACTGGCTGGGTGGTTTTGGAGAATAATCCGACACGTACTGACCCTCTTTAACTGATCAATATAGCTAGAAACACACACACACACACACACACACACACACACACACACACACACACACACACACACACACACACACACACACACACACACACACACACCAACTGTGAATATGAGAAATAATGTGCATCTATTAAATAATCGTAATTCATATTTTTTTTATTGGGGTTACAGGTGTTGCAGCAGCTGCTATTGTTTATGTTGTGAAAGTAATGAGCCTCTCTTTACTGTCATCCTCAGGAATGTGCTAACACTTGAACCTGAGAGCAGATGAAGTAGGAAATGAACGCAACCGAACATGATGGAGAGAGACGAAGATGGATGGATGGTACAAGAGGTAAGTAGTGCAGAAATGACTAATGACGTGCCAGTCCTTAGTTGATGAGATAAACAGAGTTAGGCAGAGTTGGCGTGGTAAATCGGTGACCGCGAATCGAATATGTTCTCTCTAAATACAGGGAAAGAGTGAAAAGTCAACAAACATTTTGGAAAAAAAGAGATAACAGACTTGTGGCAGTGGCTGTTAACATGAGGGTAAATGGGGTAAACTGTGTCAGCTTAACTGGCTTAAATAAGCCAATTGGCTTAACAAAAAAACAAAAAAGAACATAAATAATAGGAAACTCTTTAGTCTTATTTTCCTGCACATTATTTTTATAGACCAGCCAGAATTTGTATTTCTTCTAGCCTATAAACGCCCTCACAGTGATGAAAAATAAAAATGCAATAAATAGTTTGTCCTTTATAGAAAAACCCTAGCCCCTTCTTCATCTTCATGTAGCCTACCTGATCTGTATATTCTAATGCCAAAATGTATGCACGTTGTTTGTAAGTGGCTAACGTTAATGGCTTTAAATTTTTTTTACAATTAAAGGTCCTCTCCGAACCGCCCGCTGCCCTGTATCTTGCTCTCTCTCATTAGCTGTAGGTCATCACCGATGTATTTTTCAGTTAGAACTAATTCACACAGCAGGATTGTGAATCACCGATAGCTCCAGATATTTAGCATGCCAAATATTTCCTGGGTGTCGGCGACGCATCGATTCCCTCAGATCGCGTCTTTGATAATTCACACTGCGCGATTGTCACTCGAGTGAACGAGCACCGATTTGCCTCTGATTTCGGGCATTTTTCTGCGATTTATCAAAACCTGTCGGCGAGTGAAAAATCTGGCTAAAATGGTGCAGTGTGAACTTGGCATTAGCTAGTTTAAGATGATATATTTGTTTTAATTTGCTTTAGGATGGGCCTTCAGCCTGGCCAAACTGGTCTTTAGCTGGTCTGGCTGGTGTAAAGCTGTCCAGTTTAAGTCTACCAAAAATCCAAAAAGTGATGCAGATACAGTCTAAAAAAATGGTGCTAAATGGCACTAAAGGCGGGTTCATTGGCTCATAATCATACACACCACTTTAAGTGTTACCCCACTCTCATATTTTTGCTATGAATGGGAATTTACTACAATGGCAAAAGCTGTTTTGAATCATATTTATGCTTTTCTGAGGTCAAAAAGTATTGTGTGGGGTCCCTGGAATATTTCCTTATAGGGGAGACTTGGGGGCAATACAGTTTGAGAACCACATTATCTTCAGGAAATACACTGTATTTTAATGTCATTTTTTAATCCTTTCCCCAACTAAACTAAGAGACTAAAGGCCCATTCACACCAAGGATGATAACTATGAAGATAACGATAAAGATATAGGTCTAAAAATCTTTCTCAATATTAAAGGATAGCAGAGTCCACACCACAGCTATAATGAAAAAGGCACAGAGAAACAACATTGTTTGAATCACTTTCAAAATGATTTCTTCAAGTTGATGAACGATAAAAACATTGACATCTTGCTATAATGAGCGCTGAATTTAAAATGGCAGACAAGCATGTGCTGAGAATAAACAGACAATATCTTTGCTGGTGTGGGCACTAATATCGTTATCTTTATAGTTATCATTCTTGGTGTGAATTGGCCTTTAGAGAGTTAGAGAACCTTTAAATAACTATACAGGGGCTTAACGGGTTCTTTGTATGGTAGTGCTACTATATAGAACCTCAAAGAACCACTGAAGAACCAATTGCGCGTGTATGACGTCACAACCTGGAAGACTAATCCGATACTGATTTCTTCACGACTTTTCTATAGAATTTTTTAATTTATGAGTAAAATAAAGCTTGTGGTAAACATAACTTGACAATACTTTAATGTTTTGCTCTTCAACATAAACTGCACACCCATGAAAACACAATTTTTTTTAAGCAGTTATGTTTATTTTTGAAAACATATGTTTCTAGTAAGTAACTAGATAAGACAGTTTGGGGTGTGAGTGAGTGCAGTTTATGTTTTAGAACAAAACTTCCACCAATTTATGCAATGTATATGTATAGACCTGGGAAGTTTTCTTTGACATAACTCACTGATCCAATGATGGCATTTAGCACTTTTTCTCATATGCATCTTTCAATTGCAGGCAGCTGTATACAATGGGCTTATTTGAAATATATGTACAGATGACAAAAAATGATGAACCGTTTGCTAGATAAATACCCCAGCCTCATCTACGATGTGAAGACCCAGATAAGGAAACGGTTAACAGATGCTGATAGAGAAGAGGACACTTAAGGTGCTAAAAGAAGCAGAGATACTTCAGATATACTGAGACGCTTCACACACTAAGAGAAGAGACACTTAACACACTTAGAGACAGTTGAATTCCACGCACACACCAAGAGATGACTGCTCCAAAAAAAAAAAAAAAAGAGATCCTGTTAAACTAAGATTAAGCATTTACAGGAGTCCCCATAAGCTTTTTGAAATCAAAGCCTAATGAAGAATCATCGAATGCTGTCTGCGGGTCATTTTTCTTCAGGGTATGCATAGGTGGAACATAGTGAAGATTTTGAAGAACTATTACAGAAATCCACCGACCTGCTCATTCATATTTTACAGTTTGACCTTTTGAATTTTGGAGCTGCTTACCCATGATTCCCAGAGCTCAGGGTCATAACTACCATTTTTATTTGCTGATGGATTGAGTGTTGTGAGTGCTGAATGTAGGATAAAAATATATTTTGTTGCCCAGCACGATGCCTCCACCTGACAGAGTAGGACAGAGACAGTGGGAGAGAGGAATGGGGGTAGAGATCTCTTTATACGCCTCTGGCTAGCATGGAAAGACACTCCTCAAGCTAGTGACATTTAGGGAAAATCAGATCTGAAGAATTTCTTATCTATTCCTGCCACTTCTGCACTCCCTTTCTTTATCCCTTCAACTAGTTTCCTTCCCTCACCTGCTTTATATCTGCCAGCTGCATTACCATGCATACGCATTGATTGCATGTGTCCGAGCTTGCACTGGAGAAAGGAGGGTCCTCATGGATTAGTTTGTGCAATTGATCTCAAGGGAGGGAAAAGGCAAGACATTTCTCCTGCTCTTTCTCTGTTGCTTTTACTCTTTCTCTGAATTGGCATCTTTGGGATTAGTGGAAAGAATGAAGAGATGTGGAGTGGAAAGAGAGAGGGAGAGTGGGAAAGAAGACTTGCTCTTTCCCCAGAGTCCTGGTGTATGACACCTCAACCGAGGAATCAGTGAAACAAAAGCTCTTTCATCCCAAGAGGAAGCTCTGTGTGTGTGTGTGTGTGTGTGTGTGTGCGTGTGTTTGTGTGTGAAAGCTGTCTGCTCTTCTTGGCCCTGGACTTAAGATGTTACCCTAAATGTGCTGGCTTGTGGATTTGAGCAATCCCTCCTCCCGATTGGGAATTCTTGATGTTGTGACACTTGAGCCTTCAACACTGAAGAAAAGTTACTTTTTTTAACTTCTCTTATTTTCGTATTTTTCCTCCACTCTACCAATTAGAAGCGTTTGAGGGTTATGAGCCCTTCCCCAGCAGTATAGCTTCCTGAGCTACAAACTGTTCACAAGAAAACATAGGTACAACTTTTTAAAGAGTTAGTTACACTGCAACAAGCTGCTAACAAAAGATTTATTCAATTAAATTCAAGATTATTTGTTTACGATACAATCGTTGCAAAGCAGCTTTACAGAAAATTCAGTTTCTACAATAGATTTATATATTGTAGAAACTTAATATATTTAACTTATGGAAAAATTTGGTTAATTCTGTATACTGTCTGAGGGTTGGCTTCCTCTGAGGTCCTCTGAGGGGTTGGCATCTTCTCTTCTCATGTGTTTGGTCATCTGAGATCATTTAAGGGTTGGATCCAGACTGAAGCTTGTGTAATTCCTAGTTACCACGGGATGTTAATCCCATGGCAGAAACAGAGAAACAAATAGAGACATAATTAGCATAGCTGTTGTTCCATTCAAGTAAAAATTATTTGTTCAACCCAAGCTAAAGCATAATAATGTGCATTTGATCAGATATAACTGCATTGCAAGATTATGAGATGCATTACATGAATGCTTGGCTATAGAGATGTGTCTTTAATCTAGATTTAAACAGAGCGGGTGTGTCTGAACCCCGAACGTTATCAGGAAGAGTTTGGGAGCCAAATATGAAAAACTCTACCTCCTTTAGTGGACTTTGCTATCCTAGGTACTACCAAGAGTCCAGAGTGTTGCGACCTTAGGGAGCGGGTTGGATTGTAGCGTGATAGAAGATTAGTTAGGTATGCAGGAGCTAAATCATTTAGGGCCTTATAGGCAAGTAATAATATTTTGTAACTGATACGGAACTTAATAGGTAGCCAGTGAAGAGACTGTAAAATTGGGGTAATATGATCATATTTTCT
Organism: Ptychobarbus kaznakovi; assembly: GCA_027422405.1. Lineage (NCBI taxonomy): Eukaryota > Metazoa > Chordata > Actinopteri > Cypriniformes > Cyprinidae > Ptychobarbus > Ptychobarbus kaznakovi. The sequence continues at coordinate 7,803,712 of CM049807.1, read as the reverse complement.
TGACCTGGTAAGGACTCTAGCCGCAGAATTTTGTACTATCTGTAGCTTGTTTATTGAAGATGCAGGACAACCACCTAGCAGTGCATTAGAATAGTCCAGTTTAGAGGTCAGGAATGCATGAACTAACTTTTCTGCATCAGAAACACTTAACATGTTCCGTAGCTTGGCAATGTTTCTAAGATGGAAGAATGCTGTTTTTGTAACATGGGAAATATGATTTTCAAAAGAGAAGTTGCTGTCTAATATAACACCCAGATTTTTGAATGTAGAGGAAGTAACAATACATCCGTCTAGTTGCAAATTGTGATCCAAGAGATTCTGTGTACTGTTTTTAGGTCCAATAAATAATATATCTGTCTTATCTGAATTTAATAAGAGAAAATTATTGGTCATCCAATCCTTTACATTTTTAACACTTAGCTTAGATAATTTAGAATTTTCTTGTTGAGATATATAGTTGAGTGTCATCAGCATAACAATGGAAACTAATCCCGTATTTTCTAATAATATTACCAAGGGGCAACATGTATATTGAAAATAGCAGAGGACCTAGGACAGATCCTTGTGGTACTCCATACTTTACTGGTGATAATTGAGATGACTCCCCGTTTAAATAAACAAAGTGGTAGCCATCAGACAGGTAGGATCTAAACCATCTTAAAGCCCTTAAATACCCGTATAGTTTTTTAATCGATCTATGAGTATGTCCTGATCTATAGCAGGGCTGTCCAAACTCTGTCCTGGAGGGCCTGTGTCCTACAGAGTTTAGATCCAACCCTAATCAAACACACCTGGAGCAGCTAATCAAGCTCTTACTTGGTATAATCGAAACTTCCAGGCAGGTGTGTTGAGGCAAGTTGGAGCTAAACTCTGCAGGATACCGGCCCACTAGGACCGAATTTGGACAGCCCTGATCTATAGTGTCGAACGCAGCACTAAGACCAAGTAAAACTAGCAATGAGATGCAGCCTTGGTCTGACGCAAGAAGCAAGTCATTTGTAATTTTTTTGCAAGAAGGAGCACAATTGAGCAGAGACAACTTTTTCTAAAATTTTAGACATAAACGGAAGATTTGAAATCGGTCTGTAATTTGCCAGTTCACTAGGATCTGGTTGTGGTTTCTTAATAAGAGGCTTAATAACCGCCAGCTTGAATGGTTTTGGGACATGACCTAAAGATAACGATGAGTTAATAATATTGAGAAGCGGTTCTTCTGCTACAGGTAACAATTCTTTCAGTAATTTAGTGCGTACAGGATTTAATAAATAATTAGTTGGTTTAGATGCAGTGATAAGTTAATTTAGCTCATCCTGTCCCATAGTTGTAAAGAACTGTAGTTTTTCTTTGGATGCGATGAATGAATGCTGAAGTAGTAGATGCTGTAATCTACATTTGTTATTGTATTTATGATGTTATCTGTTTTATCAGTGAAGAAATTCTATAAGTAATTACTATTAAACTGTGAGGGAATATTTAGATCGGGTGACGTCTGTTTATTTGTTGATCTAGCCACTGTGCTAATTAAAACCTTGGATTATTTTGGTTATTATCTATGAGTTTGCGGATATACTCGGTCCTGGCAGTTTTTAGAGCCTGTCTATAGCTGGACATACTGTTTTTCCACGCAATTCTAAAGACTTCCAAGTTAGTTTTTCTCCATTTGCGCTCAAGATTATGAGTTTCTTTCTTGAGAGAATGGGTAAAACTGTTGTACCATGGTGCGGCACATTTTTCTCTAAGCTTTTTTAATTTGATGGGGGCAACAGTTTCTAATGTATTAGAGAAGATAGTGCCCGTGTTGCTAGTAATTTTGTCTAGTTTGTATTTATGGGTACACAGAGCAGTTGAGATAAATCAGGCAGGTTATTTGTGAATCTGTCTTTAGTAGCTGGAACAATAGTTCTGCCAGGACGATAACGCGGAACCATATAGTTAATATCAGTAATATGAAATGGTCCATAACATCATCACTTTGAGGTACGATATCATCCAAGTGGATGCTGCACACTGGTGGTGGTTGAGAAGAGACCCCTCCCCCCCCACACATGATTGTAAAGCACTTTGGGTGCACAGCAATACACAATAAAGCGCTATATAAATGCATCATTCATTCAAATGCATCATTCACGATATCTATATCAGTAAGATCAATTCCATGCGATATAATTAAATCTAGTGAATGATTAAAGTGATGAGTGGGCCCGGTGATGTTTTGCTTGACTCCAAAATAGTTTATTAGGTCAGTAAACGCAAGTCCTAACGCATCATTTGTATTATAAACGTGAATGTTTAAAATCTAAGCATAAGTATTTCGCGCATCAAAATCAAAATTAACATCAAAATGATTTTGCATATATGACAGTATAACATTGCATAAGTATTTCTAAATATTGTTAAACCATGACCAGTTTTCTGAGTAACATTGAGAATATCTGTCAGTCTGTGACAGGGCTCATATAACAGTCTGTCTGTCTGTTCGTCCATCCATCCATCCGCCCATATTTCTGCCCATTCATCCATGTCTGTTCGTCCATCATCATTCGTCCGTCCTGTCCGTCTCGTCCATCCATCCATCTTTCTGCCCATTCATCCATCCATCCGTCTGTCTTTCTTTCTGCCCATTCATCCATCTGTCCATTCAGCTTGTTTTGTTGCGTGTGTACAGTGTGACATTAAAAACAGCAATATATAATTTTCTCATACTACACCACTATTGCTTTGAACTACTGTCACACTCCGTTATGTTAAGTGTTACCACTTTAGGTCAGTCAGACTTAGCACCAGACCTACTCAATTTATCTCTGTATTGATGTAGTTACATGAGTTCCTATGAGAGCTCTTTAACCATAATATACTCCCTCTTTCATAAGCATATGCTCTTCATAATTACATACCTGACAACCTAGGTACATTGACCAGTTTGTCTTAACTAGTGATTAGATTGGACTAAATTTGTAGCAGCATCTTTCCTTTGGCTTGAAATGGCAGCGAAGCTGAAGTGAGGGATTATGGGTAATTGTCAAGCTGTTGAGGTGACTCTCTCTTGACAGAGCAAACGAAGAAAAGAAAGAGAGAGCAGGGGGCTGGTTGAGGGGAGGGGGCCAAAACAGGAAGGAGACTGCAAATGAGGCTTGTTTCAATAACATGATCGATGGGGTGCAGGAAAAGATGTTGTGCACGTCAATGATAAGCATCCCCAGGCAAACATTGGAAGGTGGTGGGGGGAGAAACAAAGAGGAAGAATTAAGACAAAGTGAAAGTTGGAAAGACAGAGATGTCAGGGAGTAGAAAATGGAAATTGAAGAGAGACAAACATTGGGGAATGCTTGACTGCGACTATGGTTGAGTGCGCCAGAGACAGAGAAAGAAGAGAGGCGTGATGTTCAACAATCAATGAATGCAGTCAGAAAGATTCAGTGCTCTGTCAGTATCACAGCTCTCGTTCTCAGTATTATTTCATTAACTTGTCAGAAGTGCAATAATGTGGGAGGAGTTTCTGTCAGTTTCAGTTTTCTCTGGAGAAGTTAGTTGTTAGTTTTAAAGAAATAGTTCTACTAAATATGAAAGTCTGACATTATTTACTCATGTCATTATGTGGAACACAAAATGAGATGTTTAATGTGTCCAAGTTGTGCTTTCCATGCAAGAAAGAGCTTGGTGATTTATACTGTTATGCCCAAAAACCACACAAGTAAATATATCGTTTGGCTTTAGAAAGAATATAGCATGTTTGACAAAAGCACAAATTTAAGTTGTTATTCCTGAAAAAAGATCACTCTATGAATCTGTTATGCCGTTGCATGTTTTGTCATAACTACACTGTATTACTGTAAGAGGTATTGATGGCCATTCAAGTCACATTGGACTGCCTTTTTTTGTGGCATCAAGACCTTAGTATTTAGGACACATTTAGTATCGTTAAAGTAATGCACCTGGCATGGTGATTCTCATTGCTGTATTTGCCTTTTTATAGCATTCCAGTAAAGCATATTGTTGTGCTATTACGTTAAAAACAAACATTTTAATTAACTAAAGGCAGCACAACAAAAGACACTTTGATGTATACCATTTTTTTATTTATTGTGTTTATATTAGATATTAAACCTTTATTAAACCAATATTAACCTTTTTCTTTTTACAGCAGTTACCTATTATTTATAATAACTCATTATATTGGTACATAGTATTATTTATATTCTTTTATAGTATTTAATCATATTTTGAAGTATATTATTTATTTATTTTTTGGTTTTTCATTTAAGTTTTATTTTATTGTAATTATGTTGTGCTTTTGCAGTTTTTATTAGTATGTTTTAAATTTTAGTTTTAGTACTTTTAACTTAAATTTACTTTAGTTGCCTCAAGCTAATTAAGTTACTTAAAGGTGCTGTTGGAGATCTCGGAAAATGCTAACTTTAGCCCGATAGCTCTGAAAGCGAATGTCCCACCCTCCCTGCAATCGCCGTCCAAAGCCACGCCCCCTGAACGCACATTCGCTCAAAGAGCAGAATACTAGAGACAACATTAAATTACTACAATAGGCTACATCAACGGTTTCCAGTTACAGTCCTCGCGCTCTCCCTGCTCTGCACAGGGAGAATGAACACTGTGTAGGGAGCATGTCAATCGAAACACAGTTCATGCACGTAGCTCTCTTCTAACGAGCTGGTTATCTGAATCAGGTGTTAACTAAGCGAGACATGCAAAATATGCAGAGCGGGGAGCGCGAGGACTGGAATTGTGAACCGCTGGGCTACAACATGTGTCATTCACCGGTGAGAAAACTTTATAGCACAGTTAGTAAAAGTACTACAGTACCAGGAAGGAAGATTGGGTTGTTGATGTTTGCCAGCCATTCTTGTGGCTGTCTGCCCAGCGTGCGTGAAAGCGCTGATGATGAAGACGTATCGTGTCTGCGCGAACAGGGTGCGTAGAGGTATGCTAATACATACGTTGACAGGCAGGTAGGAAAGACAATTAAAACCCTCGGCCCGTTTTGATTGTATGCACATTTCTTGGTCTTACACCTTCCACAGAATATATAAATACATTTAGACCACTTAAATTAATGATTGCTATCAGGATGTGAAGAGACTTTCAACTAGCATAACAAAAAAAAAATGTTTCTGAAGACAATCACCTATGGCACCTTTAATTAAGTTTGACATTTAACAATTAACATTGACATTTAAATTAATTTCAGCTTTATTTAAATGACAGAAAAAGATTTGTAATACTTAGTTAACAACAACATCAACTGTTTTACTGTAAGATTGCTGTGCGTAAAATTAACTTAACTCTCATGAAAACCAGTGAAGTTTGTAAGCAATTTTTTCCTTTATCCTTTGCAGTCGTGTAATATGACTTGCTATATTCTTGTCTTAAAAGTGCTAGATCTGAAAGTACAGAAGTGAAGATTTTCATGCAATAATGCATTAAGTTTTCATCTGTTCTTCAAACTGAGCTATTACATGGTTAATATTCATTCATTCTTTTTTTTCTGTCTTTGAGATCTTGGTTCTTGTGGACTGGATAGACACGGGCAATGCCTCTCCAGCCTAGACAAACACATAGTGATGACTCAGCAGGAGTCAGAGGTCAAGCCAGGCCATCGGCAGCATCATTTTTCAGCTCTAAACATTTAGGCGTTGATGGCTGCTCCTGTTTCACCCATCAGGTCGCGACAGCATTATCTTTTAATGCCAGATCACTCCTTACCTCTCCGCCTGTCGTACAGTCCACACTCCCAAATGCCACCGGCATTACCATCAAACGATTCCTGTCACCTCTCCCAATACGAGGGGATTTGCAACAAGCCCAAGGCTTATGAATCAAACAAACAATGAGAGCGAGCGTGCCGGCGTGCCTGTGTAAATGAGCGGAGGTGTGAGGATGCAGAGCAGGGAGACAGGTAGCTGGTGATAGCTGTCACACTGGATGTTTTCGCGCTGACAGGTGGCTGATTAGCAGGCGATGAAAGAGAGGAAGCGAATGAAATGAGGACGAGTGAAAAGAGAGAGAGCGGGAGAGGCAGAATGTGCGGTTCTGTACCGTTTGCTCACCAGCCACGCATCCATCTCTTAAAAAAATCACACACACACGCACACACAGTCTGAGGGGTAAGCTGGCTTTATCCGTGAGACCTGTCTCTTAGTATAGAAAATGATTGCATGCAGGATGTTGCCTCTGTCTCTCTCGCTCTCTCATACTCTCTGTCCATCACGCTAAGTTTATTTAAAGAAGTCAAACACACTGAGTGTTAAGTCTGACTGACCTCTCTCCATCTTATAAGTGAGAGCAGTTGTTTATTTGTTAGTCTTCAGATGGGCTGTGCAGTAAAACTGTTGTGTTGACACCCTGTCATGCAGGAAGGATGTCCAGCATTTGTCTGGTGTGTTCAGCTGACATTGTGTGTCAGGGAGGTTTTGATTAGTCTAGAAATGTCACCCAGAGATTTCACGGATAGATTTCTCCAGCAGAGTGCAAAAGAAAGTTAAACTTGTTGTTGCATGTTTAGGGGAAAGATGAGAGTCCAGATGTATCCGAGACCATTAGTGAAAATACATCTATAGGGGCTTTTGCACCAGAGGAAAATGTTCATAGTTCCTAGAGCTGTTGGCTGAAGTACCCACTTTTTGGCGTGTTCGCACCACAAGAACTAGGAACAGTTTGTTCTAGGAACTCCGTTTGGAGGAACTAAATTAGCTCCTACTTCACAGTAGGAGTCTAAAACAGTTCTATAGGAACTACCTATAGACAGTGTAAGTATACAGTGTAAGTGTACACTTTTAAAAATACAATTTTGAGAAATCTTAAAGGTTTAAGGCAACCAGCTTCAGCAGATTTTTTTGTTTTCTCAACCTGTTGTTTTCATCTTATACAACAAAACGTTGAGAAATTTTTACTGTGAATTTTACAGAGATTTTTTTTTTTACAGAGTACGCCGATTGGCCAAACGCATACGAAACACCGGCTACCCGAATCTTTAAAAAGCCATGTAAAATACTTACTCCATGAACATAGAAAATGATATTTACCTGTTGTCTGCAGTGTTTTGTTCTTTTCTCAGCCTCGATATGTAACATGAAAAAATGTCATAGGAGATTTCGTCTCTTAGCCCAACTTTTTGCTCTTTAAGTTGCGTAAATTGTGCATTTACATTCCATCTCCGTTATCACAAAACCCAAAACGCACAACAAAAACAGCTCCGATCATGGCGTCCTCCGTTCACCGGTTGTTGATGTATGTAAATGCCGTACATAAAGACTTCGCTGTTGGCCGTTTCAAAGTTCCTGCTGCCGGTACGAATGCAGCCAGGAATACGGCCCGAGGGAGAAATTGGTTCTCTAGAATCCACCCTGCTGGCCAGTTCCTAGAACTACGCGGTGCGGAAGCCCCTTTATTTTGCATTTGTCAAATGTGATTTATAGCATAGGCTGCTTAAGTGACGTTAACATTCTGAAATCAACAATTTGACCATATAAAATGTGTTCCCGTAATAAGAAATCAATACCTTTATTCAGCCAAGAAGCTTTAAATTGATGAAAAGTGACTGTATAAACTGTAAAAAAATACCATGGTTTCTACAAAAATATTTAGCAGCACAGCTGGTTTCAGCATTGATAAAATATCAATATAATTAGAATGATTTCTGAAGGATAATGTGACACTGAAGACTTTAAAATACATTAAATAGAAAACAATTATTTTAAATAGTACTATTTATCATTTTTAATGATTTTTGATCAATTATGCAGTCTTGATTAGCATAATATACTTCTTTCAAAGACATTTAAAGAAATCTTAAAAATCCTATATATTATATATATATGTAGTCTTGTTTGAATGGCCTATTCTGTTTATTTCTGGGTTTAAATGGCATTTTGAAATCCGTCTTTTCAATGGTGGGCTTTTGGGCTCCATTGTATAGTAGCTATGAATCCATTCATTCCATATTGGCAAAAAAGAAAGGAAAGTACATTTCTGTGGGTCTTATAGATCATTAACAATCAGAAGGGAATATCAAGTGGGATGGAGAAGAAGAAAGAGGTTTGCATCGATGTGAAGGTGCCCTTGAGGTGTGTGGTTGACAGTCAACATGAAGAGGGAGAAATAAAGGTAGAGTGAGGGTGAAAAATAGAAAGCTGAGCTGAAAACTCAGCACTGATGTCACAATACTTTACCATCTCTGACTCCACCAACTTCAAGTCCGTTTGTATCTTAAAGCGTTTCATGAGCATTCCTCTCCTTTCTCTCTCTGCTCACTCTAGATGCCCAGTGCAGGTCCTGTTCATAATTCATCTTCCCCTCCTTCTTCCACTTGACCTGTTAGGGTACAATGAGTGCAGCAGGCATTTGTCTTGCTCTCTCCCTGTGTGTCTGCTAGCCAATGCTCACCGTCACTAATGGAGGATACAGATGCTACATATTCAATAATGAAGAGAAATGTCACCCCATGTTTATTTTGCCCAATCAATGATCTACAGAAGTAATAATTACTCCACACACATTTTCTTCTATGGTTTTTAAATTAACTTAACAGTAAATATTACATTTTTTAAAGAGAGATCAGAACTAATGTATGAAAACAATATACATTTGCAGTTGTGCTGTTGTTGTTGTGTAGCATATTGACCACATGCTTACGGTCAAATCACAGCCTTTCTGGGATTCAGTATAACAGCACTCTTGCTTTAGAGATTAAAATATCCACCTAATAATTATTTAAAGACATAAAGTAAGAGAAGCTGCACACATTGTGCACATATGTAGTCCTCTAAAATAACATCTCACGATAAAAATCACTATGCTGGAGATAATAACGCCTCCTCCATTTGGACAAAGTGCTGACTCAAACCAGTATTTTCTACTTGTTTAGACGTTCTCGTTCTCAGCCCAGCAATTTGCAGACCACATGCAGGGGAGACCGGGGAGACACATTTTGTAGTACTGTATCTGTAACTTGTACTTTTGTCTCAAGCTCAGATATATTCTAACAAACTCTGTGTCTGCTACAAATTGAAGTAGGTTAGAAATCTAAAACGTTATGTCAAGTACACAGTGTGCCATTAGTTGAAACACCTGTTAAAATTTCAAAATTAATTATTTTCAAAATAATTACTGTGCCCAGCCTCATTTAATTTTAAGCATTTTATTTCTCAATCAACACAAACTCAGCACACCTGAGAAATTGATAGGTGCGTAGGAAAAACAATCCAATCAATACAAAATATTATCCCGCACACTATCAGTCCATGCTAAATATAGACATTTATTATTACAAGAAACAGCAATGTTTTGGTCCATTATTTTAGAAAGATGATTTAAATTTCACTAACCAAACCCAAGTTCCAGACCTGTGGAATCAAGAAATCACCTGTCTGACAAAGTGAAGCATGCTTAAAGAGCAACACATCATGCCACGATCTAAAGAATTCAAGAACAGATGAGAAACAAAATAGTTGACGTATATCAGTCTGGAAAGGGTTCTAAAGCGTGACAAGATTGCTGAAATCGTTTGGTCTCGTACTGTATCGCGTCCCTTGTCAGTGTCGGGCGCTTGCTTGGCCATTTATTGTGATTAACAGGAAAGTGTGTTCACTGAATTGGAGTAGTATTTTGTTAGATGTATAAAAAGCATGCAAGCCTTTGCATAAAGACCTCCTCGTGAGAAGAGTGTAAAGACCATTTTGCCAAATGATATAAGTATCGCTTTTTATTTATCTTCTTTCTTACTGCTTGTTTCCCTTCTGTTTTGGTTTTTAGTGACCAATTCTTGCTATGTGTGGGTGGGTTGTTGTTTGTTGGCGTGTGTGTTTGGCAGTGTTCTTCTTTTGGGATTGCAAATAGACTACTGCCGTTTGATTTGTTATCTATTTTAATTTTGGATAAATTATGTATGAATTTACAGGTCTTTGTGGGTATTTTCTTTGGTTTTAGTTTTAATAAATTGGAGTTATTTTAGTAACGTTACTTCAACATACTACATGGAAATGAAATAACATATATATATGGGTGTTTGGCTTAGTGTCATGATATAATCATTTTTATACTCATACCTTTTGTTGTTTTATTATATTGAAATGTTTTCATTTAAATGTTTAGTTTTGAAATGTTGTTTTATGCATTTGTAATTGATTTAATTTCTTAATTTTCTTAAATGTGTATATTTAGTATTTATAGGGTTTTAACTTATAGTTTTAGTTACTTTTTCTTATTTGTAAGTCGCTTTGGATAAAAGCGTCTGCTAAATAACTAAAATAAAGTAAAGTAAAGTAAAGCAATTTCCAAGGCTTTGGGACTCCAGCGAACCATGGTTAGAGCCATTATCCACAAATGGAGAAAACTTGGAACAGTGGTGAACCTTACCATGAGTGGCCAGTCTACCAAATTACTCCAAGAGCGCAACGACGACTTATCCAGGAGGTCATAAAAGAACCCAGAACAACATCTAAAGAACTGCAGGCCTCAGTTAAGGCCAGTGTTCATGATTCAACAATAAGAAAGAGACTGGGCAAAAACGGCATCCATGGGAGAGTTCACATCCATTGGAAAGCCACTGCTGACCAAAAAGAACACAAAGGCTCATCTCACATTTGCCATAAAATATCTTGATTATCCACAAGACTTTTGGGAAAATATTCTGTGGACTGATGAGACAAATGTTAAACTTTTTGGAAGGTATGTGTCCCGTTCCATCTGGCGTAAAACCAACACAGCATTTCATAAAAAGAACATCATACCAACAGTCAAACGTGGTGGTAGTGTGATGGTCTGGGGCTGGTTTGCAGCTTCAGGACCTGGATGACTTGCCATAATTGATGGAACCATGAATTCTGCACTCTATCAGTAAACCCTGAAGGAGAATGTCTGGCCGTCAGTCTGTGACCTCAAGCTCAATCGCACTTGGGTTATGCAGCAGGCTAAGACAATGATCCCAAACACACCAGCAAGTCCACCTCTGAATGGCTCAAGAAAATCTAAATTAAGGTTTTGGAGTGGCCAAGTCAAAGTCCGGACTTAAATCCGATTGAGATGCTGTGACATGAACTTAAACAGTCCTTTCATGCTCGAAAACCCTCCAATGTGGCTGAATTAAAACAATTCTGCAAAGAAGAGTGGGCCAAAATTCCTCCAAAGCCATGTGAAAGACTCATTACCAGTTATCGCAAATGCTTGATTGCAGTTGTTGCTGCAAAGGGTGGCACAACCAGTTATTAGATTTAGAGGGCAATTACTTTTTCACTCCAGGCAGGTTTGGACCGCTTTTTCCCTTAAGAAAAAAAATCATTATTTCAAAACTGTATTTTGTATTTACTCTGGTTATCTTTGAGTAACATTCAAATTTGTTAATGATCTGAATCATTCAAGTGTGATAAAATATGCAAAAAATAAAAAGGCCACACCTGACATGTGTGTGTGTGTGCCAGTGCTTGTATGTACTGTACACTGTATAACATATACAGATACAATATAACTAATGTAATATTAAAGGTTGTTTTCTCAGTAGTTTGGTAGTAAAATAGTCCCTCCATATGCAAATCAAAACAACAACCAGCTTGCAGTCTTTCAGAATTACAGTCACATCCCATATACCAACAACATGTGCTATCTATTTCATTATTAACTCTAATCAGTAGCAGTGTGTTTAATATCTTGTTTTATTTTTAATTAATGAATGTTTTTGCCATCTGGTTGATTAAGGCTTATTTTAGTGTCTCATGTATTAGTTAAAGGGATAGTTCACCCAAAAATGAAAATTGTATCATTATGTACTCAGCATCATGTTGTTACAAACCTGTTTGATGTTATTTTTTTTATTTTTTTTTTTTTTCAGTTTGGAAGATAAAAATGTATGCCAACCTCCAGAAGAAAAGAAGAATGAATAATCATAAATGTCATCACGATTGGTTCTAGAGCCAATGCCAATTTGGAGTCAGTTGTATTTGCATTGGTCTGGATGTGGACACAGCCTTAACGCAAAATGTTATCAGGAATAAAAACTAAAATGTTGGTCTGTTCCTTACACCAAGTTGTCATAAAAACATCCATAAGCTTTAAATATAGCATACAAGTTGTATTTAGAGATATTTTTGTGGTGACCTATTTTTTGTTTACTTCTTTTCAGACATGATTATGGCTAGAGTTGCATTACAATTTTATATTTTTATTTTGTTAATATGTAATTTTATTCTCACAGTCGTCTCTATTTCTGCTGTAGTCATCGTGTTTGCTTCTCTCTCTCTCTGTATGCTCTCTTCTCCACACGTGCTCTCTTATGGTGTTTGGCTGTAAGCTTAGCTCTCCCCAGTGTCCCCCGTCCACACATACACACCGAGTGTTGCTGTCAGGGTGCAGGACCAGGCTGTCACCGCTAAAGGTAATGCCTCATTAGGCTCCATGAGACCCAGGGTGAACCTGGCCTGTCCTGTCTGCCTGCCCCTAATTGGATCATCTCTACATCCTCAGGCTGCCAGCAGCTGAAAGGAGCTGTGCGTGAGGGGCTGAGCTGAGGTAAAGGCTCTGGAATTCTCTGGAGAGGATGACGGGCTCTGGAGATGGGCTTTATGGCAGGCCATTGAAGGGAAAAGACATCCTTTACCCTTTAGAGTGAGACTGGATCAAACTGCAGGTGACCGGGAAGGCCTTGGAAAATGATCTCTCAGCATGTGTGCCGGATCTTTGTATGAATTTGCTGATGTATGTTGGATGTGTGTGTGTGCTTGTATTTGTTATCCACACACTTTTGCCCTTTGTGCTGCTGTGCAGAGGGCATGCAGGGATTGGAATGATGGCTGCAATGCTTGATGGATTTGGGGCACAAAGGGGAGAAAAGTCTCAGAGAGGATCAGACTTTTCAACCAATTCCCAAAACAAAGGTTTTGTGAAGTTTGAGTGCTTTTGTTCTACAAAATATACATTAATTTACATTTTCATTTTTATTTTCTATATTCTCATTATGTTGTATCTCTCTCTAAAAGTATGTGGACAGAATTTAAATAGTCTGCTGTAAATGCCTGACTTCACTAATCGTATTTCCATATGTGTTTTTATGTTTCTTATATCTATATATAAGTGTGGGATCAGTAAGATTAAAAACAAATTTTTAAAGATGTCTCTTCTGCTCACCAAGGCTGCATTTACTTGAACAAAATCAGCAATATTGTGAAATATTATTGCATTTGAATAACTTTTTTTCTATTTTAATATATTTTAAGACTGCAGCTTTTTCCTGTGATGGAAAAGCAGGATTTTCATCATTACTCCAGTCTTCAGTGTCACATGATCATTCAGAAATCAATCTAATATACTGATTTGCTGCTCAAGAAACATTTCTTATTACCAATGTTGAAAATAGTTGTGCTGCTTAATGTTTTTTTATGGAAACTGTGATACTGTATATTCTTTAATAAATAGAAAGTTCAAAAGAACAGCATTTATTTAAAATTAAAATTTGAATTGTATTTACTGACCCCATTATTTTTAATGTTATATAATTAATAACAATAGTGGCTACAACATTCAATTTTATTTCTGACAATTTCACCAGAAGTGATAATTTTATTCCATTAAACACATGGGATGGAAGCACTGCTCTCTTTGCAAATAATTTTCTTTATTTAAATGAGAAGAAACCTCCCCAGAAGGGTTTAAACTAATCAACAAGCACATATGAGTGGGGCCCGATATGTTAATATCGACAATATAGTGTATTTCTATACCTGTATCTTTCTGTTGCCTTGGTTATTATGCCGATTATGGAGCTGCATAGATTTCCTCTGTTCAGATCTGGGAATAGATCACAGCAGCTAGTACTGTAGAGTCATCTTCTTAAATGTGTCTGCAATGCACATCAGTAATAAGTGCGTCGTCCTTTCTCTCTCTCTCTCTAAACCTCTCATCTTTAGATACTGCTCTTCTAATCAGAAAGTGATTGAAGAGGAGAGCCTCGGATGCTTTGAATATCCATTTTAGTCAATTAATGGCGTTTGTGACATTTGTGTGAAGTTGATAGGTGCTCCGAGTGGCTTCAAACGCCTGAGGGAGGAGCAGCCGCGCACAAGGCGAAGCGAGAGAAGTAACAAGGGAGCGAGAGAGCCGATTGATTCTGGTTATTGATTACTATTTGGATGGCTCTTTTGAAGGCTGCGCAGGTCATACTTAATTGAGATACCGGAACGAGCAAGAGATCAGATCAAGAGAGATGGAAATAATGAGGGGGGTTTCCCCCCTAGAACTTGGATGACCGGGCCTAGCGTCTCTCTGCACGAGTGGTGACATAAAGCCAGCAACACCTAACTCTGAAAATGTCACTTCGCTCCAATTAACCGGCTGGCTGCCACCGTGCCGTCCGCACCCCGAGCGAGATCCTGCCCCATCCCGCCCACTTGTGTTTGTCAGTTTTACACGCGGCTGTTTATTTCCAAGCCCGCTTATTTGATTACAGCCATTTGTTGGGTGTTAAAGACAGCGGGTGCAAAGGAAGCTGTTAAGGCTGAGAGGATGCAAGATGGTCTGAGGTGGCACCGCTTAGGACTGTTCTGAAGTCAGTGCTGTCTTTAACACCAAACTCCCACACAACCAATGGATATATTTTCCTGTCAGTCAGCGCCATCGCACTCAAATTGCCCCGTATTTTGGTCAAACTTGGCCGCATGACACTTCCTGCCACCCTTGAGAGAGAAACGGTGAGGTAAATGCCAGCATATGTAGTCCAAATAAAGTCATTTTAAGGCAGGTAAACTCTGACTCACTGTGCCTTGAGTCCATCAACGTGAGGCATCCGGGAGGCAACCTCCATTTCTGTTCTGAGTCTCGGTATATATTGTTTTATTCTCTTTGTCTCTAGCCTTTTCTCCTTCCATCAGCTCAGATGACCGTCAGGGGGAGCGAGCAGGAGGGAGGGAAAGGGAAACTGACACATCATCCCTCCCCTCGAACGAAACAACATGTTAATTAAGGCGAATCAGTAAGCTGTTGTGGAAATAAATAGCACCATTCTGTGATACTCTACTGTGAAAGCAAAAACCAGTGGGAACCCCAAACAACACCACAACCAAAAAAGACAACATGAGCAGGGGAGGGCGGACGGAAGGCTGCAGACAGCACTTTCCTCTTTGACAGTCCCGTCTCTTAATTGGTGATTCTACAGATAATTACATGAGGTGTTGCTTGTAGCCGGAGGTGGTCGGCACCTCCTGGTCTTTAGAGGATTCTATAAATTCCCCTGCCCTTTGTTCCCTCAAGTCTCCAAGCGGCTGCTCACTCATGTGATTCCTCATCATTTATATTACACTTGAAGGATTTACTTTCTTGTCTACATCTTTACCTTTTTATTAGAGCTATCAATTAAATGCTAGTTTAATTGATTGCATGGTGTGCAGCTTTATTAATCACATTAAATGCATACATCAATATATTAGAAAAATCTTCAAATAAGGATAATTCACAGATGTCACACTACTGGCACATGAGGAAATCATTAATACACATTACACACACATATGTGTGTGTAATGTTTATTATTATTTTTCCTTATGTGCCAGTAGTGTGACATCTGTGAATTATCCTTATTATTAGTAGTAGTAGTATTATCTTGAGTTCTATAATACTCATGTATGTATTATTTTATTAATTTAGGGCCAGATTTACTAACAGCTTGCACCAGCGCAAACTGTCTTTTTGTGTTAAAATACTGTCAGGATGTACTAAAGACGCGCAGTGAAGAATTAGCGCTGAAAAGGCATGGACACAGTTATTTTTGCGACTTACCTTATTGAATATGCATCTCTAGGAGTTTCCCTTTCAGAAGCAACATTTATTGGAGGATAGTATTAAAATGAAGCACGCAACGCTATTTACTAACGTTTGTGCTCGTCAAATTACTTAACCATTGCACCCGCCCAAAAAAGCATGTCTTAAAGCAGGCGGTAATTTGCGCTGCTCTTGGTAGATTGCGCTGGTCCTTATGGAAATGATCTGGCTGCATGTGTTCTTATTGTCATTGAATCACACACAGAATTTCCCATCGGCGCTTTTATGGATTTGCGTTATAATGCTAATTTGCCCTGTTTAGTAAATCTGGCCCATAATGTTGTCATTGTCATACGACTTATTACATCAGTTGTGTTGCTTCCCTGTCATTCACAACTCCTCTCTTGTGGTCTCTTGGGATAGTAAAGTATTCATTGTATGTGTACTTCACAATCTCATGGGAAGTAGCAAATTTGACTTTATTTTGAACTATAAAAATGCATCAAGTAATATGTTAGCTACTTAATATTAATTTTGAATGTTTCATGAACTGCAATTTAACTGATTTGAACTAATTGACCTGTTAGTATTTTAACACTAATGAAAAAGCAATTTTACATTCTCAATCATGCTGTTGGGCTGAATATCAGATATCTCGATTGTCAGATAATATCAGATCTTGATTGTCTTATAATGCCAAAATATATGATGATACATAGAAAATGTTTTAATTATTACGGAATTTACGTATGAGATGCTCCCTGATATTTTGATACTCCCTGAATTTATAAGACTAAATTAACTTACATTGACAGCCCTAGTTTTCTATGTATTTGCATGTAAATTGTATTCATGTAAACATGTATTCATTTTTTTTATTTTTACCATTTATTTTTTCCCTTAGAACAGCAGTTTGCAGTGTACTTCCTGACGTTCTGACCACTGGAGACCAACATGGCAATATATAAACTATAAAGCAATTCTCGTTTGTTTTTGAAGGACACTGGTCTGCTCTTTGCTGTCCTCCCCTGCGGCGGATGGTTGTAGTCAGTTATTACTGTCAGTTATCTCACGAGGCACCGACATTTGTGAAGGGTCAGAGGGGAAAGTACGAGAACTGTACTACTTAAGCTCACCACTTCCAACCATGTGCTGTGAGACCTCGATCAAAATGTACACCCTACGTCTGAAGATAATATGCCATACATTCAGCACACATCCACACAAACAAAGTGGACAAATAGAAGTAGTTTCCTATTAAAAGCAGATTTCCTAAACACAAACAGATAGAAGACTTGCTCATTAAATGTGTTTTATTTCAGTTTGATGGGTCATATAGTGACGTTTTTCTGTGCAATACAAGCTGTTGTTTACATAACTGCTTACATATTGCTTTTTTGATATAGTCAAGTAGACTTTACTTTTAAAAAGCATGTCTTTTATTGCAAACAGCCTTGAGCTTTATGCTTTTCTTCCTTCTTGCCCTGACCATTAAATAAATTGCCTGTAAAATAAATAATTCTGACATTTATTTTCAGTTATCTGTGCCTTAATCATATAGAGGTCACAGAGGCGTTATCATAAACCATATTTAAACACCTTGGGGTATCTCATTCTTGTCTAATCTTAGTCTAAAAGCATGTCTGTCATTACTTAGCATATACAGGAGTGCTGTTCCCTATATCAGTATGCAAGTGGAATATAATCACCATTTAATACAGTATGGGTCGGCACTGCACAGGCAACTGACTGTAGCAGTTACAGTGATGCATGAGTCCTGTAATGTGATGCAAGTGAAGAACAATCTCATAGTTTAGTGGTCATTATGATTTTAGGGTTGATGAAGTTATCTCACTGCAAAAAATGGCTTATCTTACGTAGTAATTTTGTCTTGTTTCTAGTCAAAATATAAAAAAATCTTAAATCAAGATACTTTTACTAGATAAGCAAAATGACTTAAGATTTTTAGTCTTGTTTCCAGCAGGGGGAAAACCTAAATTAAGCGCATTCTGCTTAAAACAAGTAAAATTATCTGCCAGTGGGGTAAAATACTCTTGTTTTAAGCAGAATGCACTTAATTTAGTGTTTTCCCCCTGGAAACGGGACTAAAATCTTAAGTCATTTTGCCTATCTAGTAAAAGTATCTTGATTTAAGAATTTTTTTATATTTTGACTAGAAACGAGACGAAAATACTACGTAAGATAAGCCATTTTTGCAGTGCTATTAAAACACTTGTGTTGACTAGATAAGATTGGCTCTTGAAGCTCGTGTTCACGTTTGCCGCAAAGCTTCTATATCCTATGATCCATCATCGATGGCATTGTAAAGGTTGACATTTTCATTGAGCAGATTTGTGTGGGGGAAGTAGAGACGGGATTCATGATTAGATGGTGATACTGTTACAAATAAACTGGAGGCCGTTGGCGGAGCTCGCACTTTGTTTATTTGTCCCCAGATTTGGAAGAAAATAAATTAAAGGGTGTAAGAATTGAAATCATAATGAGAACAGCAAGTTTTGCACTAGCTTGTTTTCGGCGATAATTGGGAAATAACAAAGACAACCCTGTCAAACCAAGGTAATTATAAAGAACAATACAGCATTTTTCAGTGTGAACCTTTAATTGGACTAACCTTTTCTTTTATCCCTAAATCTGCATCTTGGTGATGTCTGAACTTAAACAACCAAGTTCATCTTACTTGCCTCAAGCTGAGGAAAAGTCGGCCGATGGAGAGATTTTTACAGTGGTGTTTGAAAAGAGATGCAGTCTGAGAAAGATTCGGCAGGGAAAATGGAGAATATAACCCGTTTAAATGCTCAGAAAGAGTTTAATATATTTAAATCATTTATTAAAAATGAAATGCACATAATTGATTTCAAATGTAAGAGCCACTCTATGCTTTTAAGATGGATATAACTTATGAAAAAAAGCCCCGAGGGCAAGAGATATTGCAGGCTCTTTGAAACATACAGTCATTCACTTCCTTAAATGAGGTGTCAGTTCTAATGTTCCTCTAAGGAGGAACCGGCTCTTCATATAAGAGTGCCAGCGCCTCTCCTCTCTCATCCTAATGGGGGAAATAAAGTACAGTTAAAGAGAGGTTTATGAGACGAGGAGTAAAACGACACAGGAAAATCCAGTGACAATGGACAAAACAGCTGAGAAACCAGTAAATAGAAAGCATGGAGAGTGAGACAGTATGAGTGAATACCTTAGAGCAAGCGCATTTTCTAAATTGAGAGAGAATGAGGGATGCGCTGAGGAGGACAAAAGGAAGAAATATAAAGGCTAGACACGTTAAAGAGAGGAAGAGATCTTCAAAAGTGTGAATCCTGTCAGCGCAGACACTGATCAGGCTGCTATCAGTCAACTTTAGGCAACATATTCTGACAAACGTTTTGCCAATTAGGCACAGGTGAGGCTCTCAGGCTTCAGATAATTTGGGTTACAAGCATCAAAGCTGATGAAGGGAGTAAACACGGCTCACGCTCACAGATTACAGAGGCAAGGACTGCCGCGCCAATCTCCTCCGGCTGGCGCTAATGTGCACCCTGACTGAGAGAGACCCGGCGAGGGTGATAAGAACAGGAAGGATGTGAAGAGATCCGTTGAGAGCTGAATGATTTATATCTGTAATTGGTTGGGTGTTTATTTTTGTCTACTTATTTTTGCTTGTGATAATACACAGCTGATGAAGATGGCATACCATTACGCAGCTTTTAAACACTACATGAAAAACATCTGACCTTGAGTGACCAAATACCAGCAAAACTATGAAGCAGCACAACTGTTTTCAACATTATTTATAATAAAAATAGTTTTGAGCCGCAAAACAGTATATTAGAAGTATTTCTGTAGGATCATGTGACACAGAAGACTGGAGGAAGGACTGCTGAAAAATCAGCTTTGCCATCACAGGAATAAATTACATTTTAAAATAATAATATTTCATAGTATAATATGCATTACTGTTTTAACTGTATTTTTGATCAAATAAATCCACCCTTGGTGAGGATAGTATATATAGCAATCTGTAGAAAATACGATTCCGATACAATATAGAAAATACAGTGAATACATCAATATGACGTGCACTACAGAGCAGATGCACAGTGCAAGCAAAGGCATAAAACCATGCAAACACAGCAAAATCCTTTTTAGAATATCTCTCATTTATGAACATTGATTTTCACGATCTGGAGTGTCAGCATTCAAACACTGCCTGTTCTTCCTTCTAGAATATAATATATTCTATTGAGGATATGATTTTCTTCACTCTCTTTTTTTAATCCTGCGCCTGTTGTTGTTCTTTCTTTCTCATTTCTCTTGTTTCTCTCTCTTGGCAAAGTTGTCCATCTGGATTTGTTTGCATGAGACTGAGGGGCAACTGAACCAACAACCTGTCTGATGAGCCTCAAGAACGGCTGCCTGCTCTGGCCCACTCATCTGTTTACTCTCACACACATTCTCTCTCTTCAGACGCATAGAGAACCATTATAACTGATCATTTCCAAACTGTCAAGCATCTGAGAAGATTTTATATCTGAACGAGAAAGAAAAATGACAATCATGATAAGTGGTGCAGATATCATGTGATCATTATTGAATGAGAAAGAAAAAGTTTTGTTCTTCACCATTACTAGAACTTCTTATCACTTTGAATGTTTTGAATAACTTGCATTTCAGTCATTTCGATCTGGATCTTTTCCAAAATGTAAGTTAATGATATCAAATTGGACTAAACTCTATAGACTTTGCTCACACAGGTATCAACTCACATGTGTGTTCCCAGTCAAAAATTACTGGTCTACATAAAATTGCTTAGAAATATCTTAAAATGCTGTATTATTACCAAATATTGGATAAATTATTGGATTATTTTTATGAGCATGTTTTCTTTTAAATATCACTGCAATGGTTTTTATTTATTTTTGGAACTAATTGGTAACAGGCCTCGTTGATCTGAGCTTATGCACTTCAGTTTTTGAGTAAAAAAAAAATGATTATTTGTGGGTTATTTTGGCATTATTCACTCAAAAAGTGGGGTGCATAAGCTCAATGATACCAATGATCAATCAGTTCCAAAAATAAATACAAAACCTAACTGAAAGAAAACAAGTTGACAATATTGTTCAGTGATAATACAGCATAATGAGAGGGAACACCAAATCAGGTAAAGGATTTCCTACATAGCACAATATGAAAATTGTGTCATTATTTAATTCTCATGCTGTTCCAAACCTTTTCAAGTTTATTTCTTTAGAGGAACACAAAAGTAGATGTTTTGAATAATTTTTCAACTGCTTTTGTCCATACACTGAGTCAATGAAGCCCCATACAACACTGTGACCCAAGTGACTTCTGTTGTATGGAGAAAGAAAAAAAAGAAAGACATTTTCAAAAAAAATATTTTGTGTTCCACAGAAGAAATAACTCTATACAGGTTTGAAACAACATGTGAGAGAATTAATGATGATATAATTTTCATTTTTGGGTGACTGCAAATTTGGAATTCCTGTTCAAAAATGACTGGCCTTTTAAAAATTGCTTGTAAATCTTTGTCAGTTTGTTTTCTTTCAATTAGCACAGGTTATGATCAGGAATGAGACATGAGAAATGACTAACCTGACTGAAAAACACACATGATTATTAATAATAGGAGAGTGGAACATGGCTGTAGACTGATCTCTGTAATTGAGTATTCCCAGCGAGGTTTCTCCCTCTGTGGGCGCAGCTGGCTGGCAGAAGGTGTGGTTTCTGTGGTGGTTCATATGACACACTGTGACATCAGGCTAATCAGCTCCATCTGTCTGACATGGATGCGAGAGTAGATCACAAACCTAGCGACACACTAATAAACACGCGTGTTTACGTGAGTGTGTGCGAATGCGGTAAAGCGAGACGAGGCGCGCTATATGGAGATTGTGATGGAGTCAAACAGTTTGAGAGATAGAGGGACCAATGAGGAGTGACAGATGGAGAGAGCAAAAGAGACCATCTTTTCTTTCTCTGAGTACAGGCTGAGAAAAATATACTGAAGCACATATTTAAAACTTAGGGTCTTGGAAAAGGAAAGTAAATATTGAGAAAGATAGAAGGAGAATGCCGTGGTGTTGAGATTTAGGAAGAAGGGTTAAAAGGTGCGAGGAAGTAAAGGTGCGAGAGGTACGGGATGAGTAGACACCTAATGAGCTCACAGTCTGCAGAAGCACACACACACACACACACACACACACACATCTACTGCACGGCTCATCTCTCCCACTTTTCCAGGAAGTGACATTTTTCTCTGCCTCCTGTCAGCTCCTGTCTTTAAGTGATTTTCTTTACAGTTTTGTCTCTGTGGGTGCACAAGTGAATGAAGGGGGGGGGGATGCGAGCGAGCACGGTGTTTGTTTTTCATTTAACATTGAGGGCGATTTATATGATTTTTCACTGTTTTATCCATCCATTGATTTATTGACACTCTGCTCTGTTTGTACAGGAATTCAGTGGTTGACATTTTGAAAGGAGGATGAATGTGTAGACTATATAACAATGGCATAAATATATACGACGGTGCATGTGCATATAAAATGGATCCCTGCATGCAAATTGTTTCATATAATTTATATCTTGAAGAATAGCTAGTAAATAAGATAAAAACAGTCATTTTAGCACTTATAATTGTGTTTTTTGTGCTCCGAAAGTTTTGATTGAGTCTTTTCACTGTTTCTTTGCAGTAGAATCGAGGATAAGAGCTGCAGTTCTTCTTTTGTTTGTCATGTCTGTGTGGTCACTGTGCTCCGATTCTGAGATTGCACAAAAGACTAGATCTGCTGCTGTTATTTTCCCATGTCTTCTCCATATAGTCTCTCTGCGGCCTGTGCTTCTTTTTTATCTGTACTTTTCATTTAAACATTCAGCCATCTTTTTTTTATTTGATCTCAATCGCAATCTCTCTCTCCGTTCCTCTTTTATGTAGGCCTTTATGTCCCCATGCCCTCTAAAGACCCCATTTGACTTGCTCTTTCCTCATTTTCTGCCCGCGTCACTCTCTTTGTCGTGCGATTTCTCTGTGTTGTTGAAGTGCACTTTTCATGGCAGAGATCACTCTTTGACTGGTATATTTACTGTAGCTCACTGTTATACTCATGGGGAACATATAATCTTTTCCAACAAATATGGCTGCCAGCTTGACTTAACTTGTGTGAAAATGTTTGCAGGGGCGTTTTTTTCAGGGGGCAGCAGTGACAATCCTGACTCATTTGTCAAGTCAAGTTCAAGTCAAGTCAAGTTGAGCTTTATTGTAATTCCGCTTCATGTGGTACATACAGTGGAACGAAATGTCGTGCCTCACAGGACCACGGTGCTACATGAATACAGACATACAACAATGAAGTAAAACAGTATAAACCTATACACAACTAACCTACTGACAGATTTTGACTATACATATGCTATATATAAAAGTGGTTACCTATACATAAACTAAAAAATACAAACTGTACAAATGCCTAGCAAATACTGTACATGTGCAAAAAGAGAAACAAGCAGCTGGCTGGGGAACAGTGTAAGGTGATTTGTAATGCATGAGCATGTAAACATTCATATATTACTGAATCTTTTGTGGGATTTATGTACACACAGCAGTGTGAGAAAGTTTCTAGTGCGAATAGAGGAGAGTGTGTTACTACAGGTTGTTTTTACAGGCCCACTCACCTGAGTGTAGCACACTTTGAATTGCACAAAAAAGTTTGACAGTTTTTTTTTTTTATTATTATTTTTTTGTATTGACTTTATGATTGACTTTTACACACACACACACACACACACACACACACACACACACACACACACACACACACACACACACACACACACACACACACACACACACACACACACACACACACACACACACACACACACACACACACACACACACACACACACACACACACACACACACACACACACACACACACACACACACAAAATAATGACATTTTTACATACATATTTATTTATTATTTATTTTTGGACATTACAAATACTAAAAGATACAAATGAAGAGTTCAGATGCAAAAACGGTTTGAAATGTGCCATTTTGCATCTGAACTCTTCAAATATTATTTTCTCATTCAAAAACCAAGCTGCCTTCAAAAACCACTTGGTTAAAAAAATGTGAGGAAAGAGAGAAAGAATAAGATAGGCGCAGGAATTAAATATGCCATCAAATCCTGATTTAAAGTAATGTTCCAATATAATGTCCCATTAAGACCAAAATAGATTTAAGAGTTATTAAATCTAGTTTAATATCAATCAAATCAAACAACTGGGGAAAACCTATTATAAAAATGGAATGGAAATTTGACAAATACACCTTGGGAGAGCACAAATAATCCTCCATGAATACTAAAGGCCAGAGCTCAGATAATTCCATTATATTTACAGCACTTCTTGACAACTTCCTTCCACAGAGTCTCGTCCTCAAGTCCTTGCTAGTTCTAGTGAAACGATTTACAGTCATCCTCACAACCAAATGCTATGAAAACTTTTTTTTTAAGGGATAGTGTGTCATCATAAAAACACATAAAAAGTGTGTCATCATTTACTCACACTCCAGTTGGTCCAAACCTGTATGAGTTTCCTTCTTCTGTTGAATACAAAAGAAGATATGTTGAGGAATACTGGCAGCCAAACAGTTGCTGGCCTGGTCCCAATTGATATGCATTGACTTGCAATTTTTTCACATTATAGAATTAAATGGCTACCGTCAACTGTTTGGTGACCAACATTCTTCAAAATATCTTCTTTCATGCTAAACAGCTGAAAGAAATTCTTACGTGTTTGGAACAACTTGAGGGTGAGTAAATGATGACACAATTTTCATTTTTGGGTGAACTAAACTGTTACAATTCTGTTGGTGATTTGCATAGCTATAAAATCAATTTCTTTAAAAGTTGCCTCATTAAGCACATAAGTCACTGGGTTTTAGCTTGATCGCTGGCTTGTAATTGAGAACGACAACATGGTTACCATGGGAGCAGGAACTGTGCAGGCATCATCAGTAGAATTAAAAGGTGAATTTCCCCTTCTGTTGCTCAAGACATCTAACAGAGTGGTTGTCTTTATTTATTTGTATGTTTATCTTGAAAAACAGAGACGATTAACCATCATAGACTTCCTCCTTGTTCCAATATAAAATGTAAATGTAAAGTATGTTAAAAGATAAAACCAGCCCTCCCAACCATTTAAAGGTAATATGTGAGTGTGTTAGTTATAAATACCTTACTTTAAATGAATTAAAGTGTTTGCTCTATGTTCTAGCCACCACAGTACTTTCTAAGTAGGCTGAGAGGACCACAGAGACGAGAGGTGATAATGAAGATGTGTTATTTTAATGCGTTCATTAATTTATCATGTGTGACTTTGTTCCTGGTTGCTGTATTATATTTAAATAAGCGCTTTCACACATTGACCTGCTGCTTAGATACTTTAAAATGGAAATTGCATGTCCTTAGAAAGTCTATTGACCATAAAGAATAATGAAACCTTCATTTTTGTATTAAATGTATTCCAGCAATGATATGTTGAATGCAGTGTTATGCAGCATGGTTGCAGATGTATGGGAATATGTTAGGGCTACTATAAAGTCTTGTAAATTCAACATGAAATCAAAATGGATGCTATTCACTTTTAATGCATTCGGGTCTCATTGTGCACAATTCAATTATGTATAATTATGTATATAATAATGTAGTTAACGTTTACACTCCGACCGTCTGATTACGTATTTAACACCCCGTTTCTCAATCTTTTCCATTTTTTTGATGGCTAAAATGAAGTTCTGTCCTGTTTTCTTTTCTTAAAAATGTCCCATATTACTTAAAAATATGCAATGAATATGAGGAAATTAATCTGGGTATTGCTGGGTGAAACTGAGGTGATTTCCCTGCCTCTACTTTATTATCACCCTTTCTGATCATTCATTTTTCATCCCTGCTTCTGGTCAGACGGGATGCATTTACAGTACCATTTCCATTACCTAATTAAGTACTTAGTAGTAGCCGTTGTTCTTACATGAAACAAGATGTACTTACTATGTAACTAAGTTATGGAACAGCTTGTAATTACAGTTTGTAATTACTGTATGTAGCTTGTTACACATACAGTCATGGCCAAAAATATCGGCACCCTTGTTAAATATGATCAAAGAAGGCTGCAAAAATTAATCTGCATTGTTAATCCTTTTGATATTTTATTTAAAAAATTCACAAAAATCTAACCTTTCATTGGATAATAAGAATTTAAAATGGGGGGAAATATCATTATGAAATAAATATTTTTTCTCAAATACATGTTGGACACAATTATTTGCACCCTAGAAATTCTTATGAGTAAAATATCTCTGAAGTATATTCCCATTCATATTCACAATTTTGAGCACTCCAGGGTGATTATGAACATGAAATTATCCAGCCATGGCTTCCTGTTTCACAGAAATATTAATAGGAGGGAAAACAAAGCCCAAATACCCTTCATCATCCATCACAATGAGAAAAAAACAAATAATTTATTTCTGATGTGCAGCA
Organism: Ptychobarbus kaznakovi; assembly: GCA_027422405.1. Taxonomy (NCBI): domain Eukaryota; kingdom Metazoa; phylum Chordata; class Actinopteri; order Cypriniformes; family Cyprinidae; genus Ptychobarbus; species Ptychobarbus kaznakovi. Next base: position 7,777,382 of record CM049807.1, on the reverse strand, counting down.
AAAGATAATTGAGCTTCACAAATGAGTGAAGTGGCTTTAAGAAAATACCTAGAACAGAGAAAATTCCCATTTCCACCATCAGGGTAATAATTAAGAATTTCCAATCAACATAAAATGTTACGAAACTGCCTGGAAGAGTATGTCTATATCGTCCTAATGCACGGTGAGAAGGAGAATTTGAGTGGCTAAAGACTCTACAAGGACCACAGCTGGAGAATTGCAGAAAATAGTTGAGTTTCTGGGTCAGAAAACATTAAAAAAAATTGGTCAAACCGCACCTACATCACCACATGTTGTTTGGGAGGGCTTCAAGAAAAATGATCCTAGCTCATCCAAAACACAAACTCCAGCATATTCAGTTATCAGACACGACTGGAACTTCAAATGGGACTGGCTTCTATGGTCAGATGAAACTAAAAAATGAGCTTTTTAGCAGCAAACACTCAAGATGGGTTTGGTGAACGCAGGGATAAAAAGTACCCCATGTGTACAATGAAATATACTGCTGTATTTTTTATGTTGTGGGCCTATATTTTGCTGGAGGTCCTGGACATCTTGTTTAGACACATGGCATCATGGATTCTATCAAATACCAACAGATAAAAAATCAATAAGTGACTGACTCTGTTAGAAATCTTATAATGGGCCATGTTTGGATCTTCCAACCGTACAATAATCCACACGCAAATCTCAAAAACAACACAAAAATGGGTCACTGAGCACAAACCAAGCTTCTGCTTTGGCTATTCCAGTCCTCTGACCTGAACCCTGTAGAAAATGAGTGAGGTGAACTGAAGAGAAGAAGCACCATCATGGAGCTGTGAATCTAAAGGGTCTGGAGTGATTCTGGATGAAGGAATGGTCTCTGATCTCTTGTCAGGGGTTCTCTAACCTCATCAGGCATTATAGGAGAAAATTTAGAGCTGTTAAACTGGCAAATGGAGGTTTAAAAAAGTATTGAATAAAAGGGTGCTGTTAATTGTGTATTAGAGAATGTGTATTAGAGAAATGTTTTTATTTCATAATGAGATTTACCCCCATTTTAAATTCTTATTCTCCAATGAAAGGTTAGATTTTTGTGCATTTTTAATTAAAAGATCAAAAGGATTAACAAAGCAGATACATTTTCACAGCCTTCTTTGATCATATTTACCAAGGTCACCCAATATTTTTGGCCATGACTGTAATGTAACAGGCTGAGTCTGTTACACAGCTACTTGTACACTTAAGTACAATCTTGATACGCTTTATTTTAAGTAGCTTATACCTGTGTAATAAAATTATAAAGGCATTACATGGATTTAAGATGTGTACTGTTGGGTTAAATCAAACTAAAGTGCAGCTGGAGAAGGTGTACAGTATAGATACACATGAATTACACTAAAGTACAATCTTGATGCACTTTATTTTAAGTAGCTAATGTCTGTGTACTTACATTTATAATTACGTTGTATAAAGTCTGCAACACATATGTAACAATCTTTTGGTTACATAAGAAGCTGTGTAACAGACTCGGTCAGTACAAGTCGCTTTGGATTAAAAAATAAATCCTTCAATACGGCCTCAGACTTTATTTAACCTACCTGCATTCTCCACCAAGATGAAGCTTGTTTTATGATTTCTTTTCAGGTTTTTATGCACATTTTTATGTTTGCAAGCATCTTACTCCATCTGTATGTGTCTTCATGCAGGCCCATCTATGTAATTGCTATAATAAAGCCATCGCAGGAGCATCAGAGTGACAAGAACAGAGAGGGAAAGAGAGAGAGAGACTGTTTATAGGACTTCTGGAAGGACAGGCGTACAGTTCTCCCCTCTCTCATACAGCTGGGCTCTCCGACTAGACCAGCCTCATATAGTCAGGGACAAATGAGTGCTTCTCTTTTAATTAGTGCAAACATAAGGAGGCAGTCACCTTGTCACTGCTGGGATTGAATCCAAACTGTGAAGCCCACAACATTAGAGGGGGAGGAGGGTTCGGGGCAGAAGAACGTTGCAAGGGGCACCGGGGTTAAGAATGATGAGGAGCAGAGAGGGCAAGAACAGGTATAGGTGGTGTCAGCAGTGTTATCTGTTAGTGAAAAGGTCAAGTAGCATTTGTAAGGCCCTCTGGGTGATATGTACGGGTATCTGAAGGGTGTTCAGAGGTTGAACATGCTGTGTTGTAGGGGATTGAATCATTCGGGACTCTGGGAAATCAGTGTTAATTTGTTGAGGGGCTTTTTTTGTGGAACTTAGCAGATCTTATGAATCACTCACTTTGAAGCTGGTGCAGGGAGACAAGATTGTAGTTGGTTTCGAGGAAAATGGCCCGGGGAGAAGAAATAGCTAGCGTAGGATTCGGAGTTGCAGTTAAAAGGTTGCTTAGCTTCTCAGATAGATATTTTATTTGTTGCAGAGTCTCTTTATTGCTTACACTTGTATCCTCCACCTAACAGATCCTTCTTTTGTATTTGTACGCTCTCTCTCTCTCTCTCTCTAATAAACACAAGTACACACACAAACGCACATTCAAACATACTGTAGCACTTCTGCTAATCCTCTGGGGTTTTAGGCTTGAGCAGCTGATGGATGGGACTGGTACATCCAGGCTGGTATAGTTCCACTGAGACTTGAGTGAATATGTCCCTGTGTGTGTGTGTGTGTGTGTGTGTGTGTGTGTGTGTGTGTGTGTGTGTGTGTGTGTGTGTGTGTGTGTGTGTGTGTGTGTGTGTGTGTGTGTGTGTGTGTGTGTGTGTGTGTGTGTGTGTGTGAGAGAGAGAGAGATCCTTTCCTTCTGTGCCCTGCAGAGCAAAACAAACATGCCCATGCCCCTCTCGTACTCATCATTGCCCTCTCTGCTCTGTATGTTGAACTCTACACGACCTTCTGTCCATGTCCCTGAAAGCATGCATGCACATACAGTGCCGTGAAAAGGTTTTTGCCCCTTCCTGTTTTTTTTTTTTTTGCATATTTGTCACACGTAAAAGATTCAGATCATTAAACACATTTTAATATTACACAAAGATAACGCAAGTAAATACAAAATGCAGTTTTTAAATGATAATTTCATTTATTAAGGGAAAAAGCTGTCCAAACCTACCTGGCCCTATGTGAAAAATGAATTGCCCCCTCCGGTTAAATCATGAAAGAACTGTGATCAACCACATTATTTTAGAAAGCTGAGTTAAATTTCACTAACCAAACCCAAGCCTGATTACTGCCAGACCTGTTGAATCAAGAAATCACTTAAATAGAACCTGTCTGACAAAGTGAAGCATGCTTAAAGAGCAACACATCATGCCGCGATCTAAAGAAATTCAAGAACAGATGAGAAACAAAATAGTTGACATGTTTAAGTCTGGAAAGGGTTATAAAGCCATTTCTAAGGCTTTGGTAATCCAGTGAACCACGGTCAGAGCCATTATCTACAAATAGAGAAAAGTTGTATCAGTGGTAAACCTTCCCAGGAATGGCCGGCCTACAAAAAGCGCAACGACGACTCATCCAGGTGGTCATAAAAGAGCCCAGAACAACATCTAAAGAACTACAGGCCTCAGTTAAGGTCAGTGTTCATGATTCAACAATAAGAAAGAGACTGGGCAAAAACGGCATCCATGGGAGAGTTCCAAGGCAAAAGCCACTGGTGACCAAAAAGAACACAAAGGCTCATCTCACATTTGTCAAAAAATATCTTGATTATATTAGGGTGATTAAATGTTGACAGAATTTTCATTTTTGGAACTTATTAACTGTGTCCCCTGATTGGTCCATTTTCTAACCAGGGGAGCATTCTGCGGTGTCCCAGTAGTGCACAACACAACACAATTAGCACAGCACAATGGAAACAAGCCACAACACAGTGAAATTAGCACAACACAACGGAAACAAGTCGCAACACAACGAAAACAAGCCCCAACACAATGAAATTAGTGCAACACAACGAAAACAAGCCACAACACAACAAAATCAGTCCGGTGTGTTGTGTTGTGGAGATTTCATTGTGTTGTGCTCTACTGGACCACCATAGCATTCAGTCTCCAATGCTTACAAGGCATGCAAGAACACATTAGCAAGTAAGTAAATTGATTAAACAGCAGTTACGGTCATTTCGAATGCAAGTTTGAGGAAGCTCATCCCCCTGTGCCTCATCTGACGGGCCGCTGCTGTCAAGAATATTCATCTGACATATCCGTGCCTCGATAAATGTCTCCCTACATCACAGTATCATGACAGATATTTTTCGCTCCCAAACATTCCTCATGAGCTCTTTAATGTTGCCACAGTGTTAACTACTGGCTGGAGTCTTAGTGGCTGTGATGGTGACTAAAATAGAGAGGCAGAGATGTAGGGGAAGGAAGTTTGTCAGAGGAATGACAAGGTTATGAGAAGGTGATGAATATGAGGCAAGTATAATGTGACAGCTGATTTAAATTAACAGCCAGCCAAAGTGTCTGTGAGCTAATGCCTGAGCAGTTAATTGAACTGCTGGTGACAAGGGAGGGGGTGCATGGGGAGAACAGGGAGTGTGAGCATATGAGACCCGGATAGAGAGACTATAATAGGATAAAGAGATATTCAGAAAGGAAACAAACAAATGACTAATTAATCAACGTACATGGAGAGATTCACAAACTGATTTAGAAACAACGTTTCTCTTACCAGTGTGACCCACAGTTTTTAAACAAGGGGATGTTTCTTTTATATCGTCTTTAAACAATTTGATCAAGTAAATGTATGTAAGAAAGTTTAGGTATTTGTACTTGAAGACAAGACAAAAAATAAGTGCAAAAGTAAGAATTTTTTTTTTTTGTTGCAGTGTAACACATTGGTTGGCTTTTTGAATTATCTTTTGATATGCCTGATATTTATTTAGAAGTTGTAAAGTAATTTTTATTTTATAACAAAGTGAAATCCAAATTTTTTCCCAGGACCTGTGTTTGGGAGTCACTGACTTGGTGTTTGTCTGTGTTTTGTTTCCATCCGCTGTTTTGTGGATTGGAGCTTCATGTTGTCTGCCATGTCCACATATATGTCCATCCTAATAGTGTCACTGAGCATGAATGCTGGAGTCTTAGAAAGAGAAGAGATTTGATTTATGTTTGGAAAGATAGGCTGAGTGAGAGAAGAAAGGATGGCCAGGAAGATGAAAAATGATTCTTTATGTGACCTTTATGTTAATTCGGTTTTCTACTTATCATCCTGATTCACATACAGCATGAGAGAGACACAGACAGCTCTGAATGTTCACATCAATCTGAGCGTATGTGTGTGTGTCAGAGAGATTTGAGCAACGGGAACGTTTCTGCTGGCGCCATGTGATAAAATCGCATGAAAGCTGAAGCATGAAAGCATGTCAGTGGAGACATGCTGACAAACAAACAGACACAAATATGGAGTTTCGTTTGAGAAGTGAGAGGGGCAGAAAACAGAAGGACAGGACGGAGAAATGGATTTGCTGACCAAAACAATTGTATATAGGATATACAAAAATCCTATAAAGAAGGCCCTTAAAAAGTATTTAGACACTGAAGTCACACTTAAATGTATACATTTAATTAGATAAATTTCAACTCAAGTGACATTTACAGACGTGATAACTTTTCTCACAACTAACTTGACCTTCCTGAGCTATTTCTGTGATTACTTTTAACCAACAGGTTTTTAGTGGATGTGCATGAAGTCAGTTATTCTCAATAACTGCAAGTGTTGTCTCAGCAGCCAATGGCACACTGATTTTCTGATGCATATTGCTTACAAAACTGGCAAAGACTTTCTCAATCTGGCAAACTCTAATTTTAGTGGTAGTAAGGGCTCGCAAGTTTTTCTGTCAGTCCACCTGGGAACAAAGTTTTGAGGTTCTGGTTTGTTTACGAGGTACTGGATTGGTAATAAGCAATTTTGAGAATGAAATTATCACTTGATTTTCCACAGTTTGCCAGGTCAGAGTTTTGTTTTAGGCACTTTGTAGCAAGTTACATATACTACCATTTATATGTTTGTGGTAGGTAAGATTTTTTAATGTTTCTGAAAGAAATCTCTTATGGTTACCAAGGCTGCATTTATTTGATTAAAAATAAAGTAAAATCTGATATACAGTGAAATATTATTACAATTAAAAGTGATTGTTTTCCACTTAAAAATATTAACAGTGGTGTATAATATATATATATACAGTGCCCTCCATAAATATTGAAACAGTAAAGACAATTTTTTGTGTTAATCCCACTCATTGATGTGAGCATAAGTATTGGGACAGTTGAACATAAGGCAGATATAAAATATTAAAAGCTATTATTTAGTTGCAGATCCCTTGCGCACCATCACAGCAGTGAGTCCGTGACCCATAGACATCACCAGACTCATGGGTCTCATTCTTTGAAATACGTTTCCCAGCCTTTAATGCAGCCAATTCCAATTGTTGCTTGTTTTGGTGAGTTTTTACCTTTACTCTCCTCTTCAGCTGGTTAAATTCGTGTTCAATCGGATTTAAATCTGAAGATTGACTTGGGCAATCTAAGACTTTCCATTTTTTTGCCCTTATAAATTCCTTGACTGAACTGGCAGGGTGTTTTGGGTCATTGTTCTGATTCAATATGAAGCACTTCCCAATGAATCTGTGGTAGCCTTTTCTTGAATATTGGGAGGCGAGATGGTTTTGTACCCTTCCAAATTCATTCTGCTACTGTCATCATACATTAAGTCATCAGTAAAGTTGAGAGGGCCTGTTCCAGAGACAGCCATGCATGCCCATGCCATGACACCACCATGCTTTACAGATGAGGCTGTATACTTAGGATTATTTGCAGTTCCCTTTTTTTCTCCACACTTTTTCTTTCCCATCACTTAGATAAAGGTTCATCTTTGTCTCATCGGTCCATAAACACAGTTCCAAAACTTTTCTGGCTCACCTTTGTGCTTTTTTGCAAACCCTAATCTTGCCTTTCTATTTTTGGTGCTGGTCAGAGGTTTGCATCTTGCTGTGTAGCATCTGTAATTCTGTGTCAAAGTCTCCTGAGGACAGTAGATTGTCAGAGCATCACCCAGCTTTCTGGAAGTTGTTGGTAATTTTACAGATGCGTCTTTTAGGGTTCATTTTCACAGCTTTTATGATTTGTCTGTCATCAACTACTGTTGTTTTCTGAGCCGATCAGGTCGTTGTTGGTTGCTGGTGGTTTCCAAACTCTTGATTTCTCCATGCCCTTTGTTTTTGCTAGAGCTCTAATTGACTTCCTCTTTTCTTTTAGCATCCAGATTGCTTACTTTTCTCTCAAAGTCAGCTCCCTCATCTTCATCCTGGTTTGTGTGTTTTATCATCGAATGCAAGATTCAGAATACAGAAGTAATGGATATAACTGATATGACACGTTCCCTGCTTTTAATATCTGAAGAATGAATGCAACAGGACACAGCTGTTCACTTAGATAGACCTGTGAGGCAACTGTTCCAATACTTATGCTCACATCAGATAGTGGGATGAAACTTTAAAAGTGCTGAACTTCTTAGCTGGTAAACCATCTATGTGTTGAATCACCCAATAATAAAATGTGACATTCTGTAATTTTGTCTCATATTCATCTTTTAATCATATTTGTAAATGTCTTGACTCCACAGCCAACAGAGAATTATTGTTCCAATACTTTTGGAGGGCACTGTATATATATTACAATTTTGAACCTTACAGACTTCTGTTTTGTATATGTTTTGCCTGAATGAATGAATTTGTCAGTCTTTTTTTGTCTTGTTCTCCATGCCCTTATTTGGTCCTTCCTGTTCCCATCTTCGTTATTAGTTCATAAAGTCTCCGTCTGTGTTTTAATTACTCCCCACCTGTTTCAGTTCTTCCTCGTTTGATTTCCTTGTGTTTATTAGCCCAGTGTTTCCAGTGTCATGTGTTCGGTGTTAAATGTCATGTTTGAAAGTCATACCTATGTTCCTGAGTTGTCCCTTGACTTTTGAAGTCATTAAAGACTAGATTATTGAAGTTGATCTCCACGCCTCCTTGTTTCGTGCATGGTGCACCGTGACAGAATAAATAAATCCCCCTCTGTTTTAAATATATATATAATATATATATGCATTTCCTCTAATATATTATGGGTTTTGTGTGAGGAACAGACTGATATTTAAGTCGTTATTTTGTTAGATGCAGATTTCATGTTCTGAAAACCACACAATTGTTACATAAATTGGCCCCCTACCCTACAGTTAACTGGTTTAATTCCATGTAAAACTAGTTGGTCATAAATCAAGGGAAGCGTTGGAACATGCCAAACATTTAAGTACCCAACTACACTTTAATGTTCTTTTAAAGCCAGAAATAAGAAGTGTAAATCTAATGTAAGTTCTAAATATCTTAGGAAAAATGGAATGGCAAATGCTTTGTGTTTGAGAGCCGGATCTCACAAGCACCTATACAATTAGCACACATGGCAAAGTGCAACATATAGCAACTTATTCCAATTGGTCCCTAGGAGGGTTTCGCTAGCTATCTTACACGGCTGCACTGATGACTTCATATGCAGGTCCATTCGTTACAGCCGAGCACCAAATGGTTCTATTGACACTGTTTATGCTAAGAAAGC
>CM049807.1:7708818-7763818 GCA_027422405.1 Ptychobarbus kaznakovi | reverse complement strand
TAATATATATGTGTATTGTGTATGTTTATTATGTTTATATAAATACACACACATACAGTATATGTTTGAAAATATGTACATGTATTTACACGCATAAAAAATATTACATGTATTACACGCATATATAATTATATATATATATATATATATATATATATATATTTAATATATATAAAATAACATATTTTTCTTAAATATATACATGTATAAGTGTGCATTTATATATACATAATATATTATAAACACACATATATTATGTAAACAAAAAAGTTCATTTTGGATATTTGTATTTATTTATTTATTTATTAAGCTAGTTAGTTAGCATCATGATAATTTTTTTTCAGGATTCTACCAAAAACAAAAAAAATATATATATATATATATATATATATATGTATATATATATATATATATATATACTTTGATTCAGCAATAATGCATCAAATTAATGAAAAGTTAAATTTTTACAAAATATATAGATTTCTAATAAGTTTTTCATGGTAGAGCATGTTGCTTGCAAAAAAAAGTATTTTGTCAGAATATACTGCTAATATACTGCTGTAAATGGAAAAAGAGGATTTTTGGAACAACTTGGTGTAGTTACAGCATCTACCAGCAGGGGCTTGCTAACCAGACAAACTTTTTTTTTTTTTTCACCAAGACAAAATAGCTCATTTTGAAATCTTTATGACTATGACATAATAACTTTTAACACAGCCCTTAGAAGAAGTTCATACATATTTTGTATGAAAACGATTGATCTTCTTGGCATTAAACTGCCATCAAGCATAATCAAATGGGTCTTTGGATGCCATTGTGTAACAGCAAGATTAAGGGCAACATGTACAAACGTGAAAGAGAAGAAGCAGAGAGCGAGATAAGGCTGGCCTTTATCAAAGTCAGAGGCTGCCCTTTTCTCCTTCAGTGGATTGTGTGCACTCTGCTTAAGTCTGTTGACAGTGCATGCGGAATTCAGGATGTGTTTGGATTATGGCGTGTGATAGGGCTTTCACGCACTTCAAACACTCGCGCACGCACTTGTTTTCATTAGGCACGGATGCTGAGAGGCCGTATTTGATGTTGACCTCCATTATGAGCGTACGCGGCCGAGCGGCAGGGTAAAGACATCGGGCTTGTCCCATTGCAGCTAGCCAGAAACGCTGCAAACAGACACATGTGCGTAAATGCTGGCACTCTAGAAATGTCAATCAAATCAAAGTAGGGTCAAACTGAATATGATGCCTTTATGTGGGGTTGCTGTTCTGTGTTGCCTGAACACAGATACTCTCATGAAACAAAAAAGAGCCGGTGAATTAAATTAACAGTAGGTTATAGAGAGATGGATGGAATTGTTGGACACAAATAACAGCAATCCTGGCTCATGAAAAATATGTTCCTGTGATGCCATTTATTTAACATTGCTTCTTATATGTTTTACGACAGTTTCGATGTATATCCAGTGAGTAGCACTAAAAAGCATGTTCAGTTTTCTCCAAAAATACAAACATAACTGTACCAGCATTTTATCACAGTATATAATGTTAATAAAATATTTCTGCAATTTAGAAATTCGGTGGCCCATAAGTGGTGCTAAAAGGTTAATGCTACAATACGGTACCGCCCACACTAAACCCAACAAATAATGTTTGTTATACATGCGTTTTCTGAAGTAACCGTGCCATTTTATTCAGTTTATACGTGGCTTTGAGCTCTTTTGTCAAACTGTGTTTCACTGGACTCAAACTGAAGCGCACCACAACGCAAGTGCATTGTTGTACCAGGTGTGCTACCGAGCAAGTTTACTCACTTGGAAAAGCCATACATATGCAGCTGGGTATGATGCAAACACTAAACGGCATAAGTGTTTTAAATCATGCACCATGGTAAATATGTTTTGTGGTGATAACAGTATTGTGCTAGGATCTGGTGAAAATGAATCTTCATTAATTGATAATCTATTAATCATATTTGTGTGGAAAGGATTAAAAGCGGTTGCTGTTTGACTTTTTCTAGTCTTCATGTTAAATGGAAACTGCCGTGAATTGTACATTTTTCCAATGAGCCTGGGTTGCATCTAGTTCAACTCAGTTCAGTTTTTTTTCTTCTGCATGGTAACTTCATAATAAAAAAAGATGGATTAGGTGTGGATTAGCTTTATTAAAAATATATACATTTCAGATCCTGCAATCTGCTAGGAAAACTGCATAATCAACATATTTGACCATCAATTAAGACAAATTATGAATTCCCCTGGATTCCCCTCCCATCTCTCTCTTTGTAGCCGGAAGCATGTTTGTGCAGCACTGCTGTGATCCATGACGCCTTGCTTGGTGGTGCCCAAATACAGACGAATGCTTTTGTGATGACCCATCTGTCAAGAAGCATGAGGCAAACACTTCTGCTCTGTGTGGTTATCAGTATTTGTGTTTGCAGAGGGATGTGCCATAATCACATTGGGTTCAGGAGGTGTGTGGAGCGGATGTATGACACTCCTAGTCAGAGCACTGGATCTCGCTCTCTCTGTTTATCTGTCTCTCTTTCGTTCAGGTATTCAATGGAGTGCATTGTAAGAGTATTCATCACCCAAGCCGTGTTACTGTCTGCGGTGTTCACTGCTCCCTACACACTCAACAGGGCATGTCTGTAGAAGTTCACTTCATCTGACAAAATGTATTTATTTGGAACAACCTGTAGTGTCATGAATGACAACAATCTGCTTGAGTACTATATATAGTGTGCTATTTATATAAATTATGTATTGTGACTTGTATTATGAATTGAAAGAAATGAAAACTTGTATTCATTAAAGATGCATTACATTGAAGAAAAGTGACAGTAAGGACATTTATAATGTTACAAAAGATTAATTTTTCAAATAAATGCTATTCTTCATTAGTCAAATAACATGTAATCCTTCAAGATATATTTTAAGAAATGGATGAAATGGGAATCTGTGTGAATGATGTAATGCAGAGTTTTGGCCAATCTGCTGTTTATTGTCATAATATTCTCCCTCGTGAAATGTCAGTTAATATCTAAGCTCTATAAATACAGATTCCTAATATTACACAAAGATTGCATTAATATTTACCTTTGCCAGCGGTTGGAAAGTTACTTTAGTACATTAAAAACACTGAACTTTAAAGGTGCACATTTCTTGAAAATGTGTTTAAAAGTGTTTAATGTCAGGAGCTGTATCTTTGTCTCATGTGCTTAAATTATTTTAGCCTCCTACACACACACACACACACACACACACACACACACACACTTACACCGACGTACGCATTTATTAAGAAAGATTCAGTAGATATTTAACTAACCAGCATGTCAGGACACTGTGGCCTTTTCAGCTGGCAAGAAATTGATGACCAAACTTCAGCCATCATCATGGAAACCAGTGACTTCTCGACATTAGGAGCCTTCAACTTGTGTGGCTTTGACCTTTGAGTCAGAAACTCTGAAGAAAGTCACCAATGTATGTGTGTCTGTGCTGGAGTTCACAAATATATTTGTGGATGCTGTTCCCTTGTGTGTATGTGTGTGTGCGTGCGTGCGTGCGTGCGTGTGCGTGCGTGTGTGTTTGAGATCCGTGTGGTAATTAAAGAAGTGATTTGCGGCGGGTGAATTGCCTAATTGGCCAGATGGCTCTGTGAGTCTCCCTCAGTGATGCGGTGGCCTTTAAACAAAACATACACACTCATACAGACACGACAGCACCTTTCCTATCACACATGCGCACACGCAATTATCATTTCCCCTTTTGTCTGCCTCATCAGCCCTTAGTTTATCTCCCAGAGAATAACCTCCATCTGTTCATATGAAAGGATGCCTGAAGATTTGGTCTTGAGAATCAGAACATTAGAAGTTCCCTCTAGGCTGCAGGATTGTTTGAGACCATTGTTATTGTTGTTTATTTTGTATCATGGGCCACTTGTGAACATGGCTTTCCAATATGAGCTCTTTCACTGAATTTCTAATTAATTTTTTCATATTATGCTGGGTCTGTGCTCCACAGTCCAGCTCATTGGAATACTTGATTCTGATTGGTCAAAAATACAACAACAAATAAACATAATTTTATTTTATTTTTCTGAATGGATTTAACTCTGATTGGTATTTAATTGTATTTATTGACTTGTTTGTTTATTTAGTTATTTAGTTAGTATATATATATATATATATGTATTAAGCGATGTGCCATTTTACATTTACAAATGATAAATAATTTCAACTTTAGATTGGGTACTGCAAAAACATGAACAATAGGTCAATGAATGGTTTGTAAAGATGTGGAAATAGGTTGAATTCTGGTCATTTGGGACACATTTGGCCATTGACATGACTGCTCATAAAGGTACTAATGATTAGTAAACATTTATGAACATTTACAGTTGATGAGTTTCACTTTAGATGGGTTCTGCAAAAACAAATAAATAATGCATCAATGATTTGTTAAGTGACAATAGTAAGTCTACACAACAAACGAAGACCAAATATATGACCTTTACAGGCTGTGATTGAATGAATAATATGTTAACATGGAGAATTTGTGATGTGCTTAAAATTGCATTTGTAAAAATGAAGGGGGGAGCATTAGATTAAATGTGAACTGAGGTTCAATTACATCTGTTTAGCATTCAAAAGTACATTTTTATTTTAAATCATTTGTAGATTTTTAAAAACCACACGATCAGATGAATTGAACATTTAAATACATTTGTAAGCAGTTCCATTTACCTTAACAAGTAAATCATTAGATAATATTTAATAAGTATATTAGTAAACTTCAACAAGCATATTATCTCATATTTCTAGCTATGTGAATATGTATTAACTCATGATATGTTAAGCATTAAGCTATATAATGTTTGTTAATGATTTATTCATGAAAGTTATTATAAAGTGTTGCCATGCTATGAGAAAGTCTTGGTTTGTTATGAAAATGTTCTGCAAACCAGATTTGGGTTATACAAATGTTAGGGGAACATTACATTTTATCATATAGAAACTGTTATGAAAATGTTATTTCTGAAAGTTTTTTAAATGTTCAAAACAATACATTTTTAATATTATGAATGTTTCTTCTTGTTTATAAATACAGTGTATAATGAAAATATAACTAACTAATATTAATTAATAACAATGATTAATTATTAACAAAAAACTCAATTATAATCATTGTTGGAACTGGTATTGAGCTATTATTAGAATATTGTGTAAAACTGATTTTGATACAGCATCACTTCCTGTGTGGAAGCTGGAAATCGGTGAATGCTTCAGTTCCTGTCAAACAGGTGTGCTGAATTCCTCTGAGCTGGATTGCTGTCTATCTGACAGTCTTTAAACTGCTCTGTGATCAGACTAAACTCAGAAGCTCTTTGATGGCAGTTTGGAGCAGGACAGATCCCAGGACAATAGTCTGGAGGTTAGAGCTCATGAAGGAAGAGAGGAGCACAGGATGTCTGTTGCTGTTGTTTTATCTTGTTTTCTAGCGGCTCCCTAGAGATGTCCAAGTACATGGTGTGTGTGAATAGCGCCGTTTCATTCAGAGAGAGAGAGAAATGGAGGGAGAATAAAAGGGTCTTCTGACCCATGATATTGTCAGGCGTCTGTGCTGATGTTCAGTAAAGAGAGTTTAAAATGAGAAAAGACTCTCAGCACACAAGAGGACCAGAGCGGGGAAACTGAAAGAAGCAAGACAAGAGAAAAACATGCTGGAACTAAACATGGGAATTGAAATTATGGGGTTGGGGGATTTGCAATCTCAGTTCACGTCATGAACTATTTTAATGAAAAGATTTCACGATTTACAGTGCTTCTGCTAAGTTTACATTTCCCTTGCAAAATTAGATGTGTAGTTTTTTTTTATTCTAAAGAGATCAAAACGAAAAAGATATGACAATAAAATTGTTTGAAAATAAATTATATAAATTATTTTCATGAAACTGTATAAAATAGCTTTTTTATTATTTTAAAACATAGTACTGCCATGAAGAAGCTCCATACAGTATACATTTAAAAAATACTTTACAATTAAAAGATAATTTACTTTACACTTTCTTTTTTTTCAAACTTTGTTTATATCCTCTCGATGCCCTTCTAAATATTTTGTAATGTCTCAAGTGGTAAACATGGATCTTGGTATCATATAGCGATTATATGAAAAAATGAAAATGTGCAAAACATACTGAGAGACCAAATTTTAAAGGGGTCACCAGATGCCCATTTTTTTGTACCATGTCAAAATTAGCTCTGTTTTTAAAAATACATTTTAGTCCATGTTGCTTTAAAGGCTAATGAGCTCTGCTGACCCCGCCCCTCTCTTTGTGGAGTGACGAGCAGTACTGTTTACTTCAGCCGCGAAACTGACTAACTAGCACGTTATTAGGAAAGGCGATTTGCAAAGATTAAAAAAACAAACATTATACTCACTTCTTCTGTTGATGAAGCTGGATCACGAATGATTCGTACGAACATGAACACATTTAGGCAGATCCGGATCGGCGCAGTCCTTTTAAAAAACGAAAGTAAATGACGACTGCTATGTTCATTATTACATCCAACAACAAAAAACCTTAATCGCTTAATCAGAGACATATTGTCTTCCCTGCACCGGAGGCGGACAGCTC
The DNA here is from genome assembly GCA_027422405.1 of Ptychobarbus kaznakovi. Lineage (NCBI taxonomy): Eukaryota > Metazoa > Chordata > Actinopteri > Cypriniformes > Cyprinidae > Ptychobarbus > Ptychobarbus kaznakovi. Next base: position 7,757,186 of record CM049807.1, on the reverse strand, counting down.
TCAGCTCACTCAGGGCGGGTCTAAGGTGAGACGGTCTTGTCAATCAACGATCGTGGGAGTGGTCTGTACAGAACTACGTCATTCTTACAGGACTCTCAGAACAGCCTGATTTGAGAAAGGGGATTTTAAAATAGGGATTTAAAAAAACACTGGGTGGATTTTTATCATTATAAGGTGTGTGTGTACACACACTTCCAACACACATTTATGTTCAAACACCTTGTAAAGTGATTTTTGGATCCGATGACCCCTTTAAGAACAGTAGACACCTTCACTGTTCAGGACAAAACAAAAACTCATGCATGCAAACTTTTGACCAAGATGATATCTTTAGAATAAGTTGTCTTGTGGAATATAAAAAACCCTTAAATTTTTTTTATGATGCCTTTTATTATTTTTTTAAAGGTAAACATTTTGCAGTTGCTGTCAGTTTATGGGCAGAACTACACATTCATTTAAATCTCTCTCAGATTATCACTTGATGTGATGTAGTTGGCAAATATCTGCCAACATCTCTCTCTTTCTCTCTTTCTCCTCGCCCTGGCTGTTTGAATGTGTCCTCTGGAAGAAAGCGTCCTGAGATGCAACAGAGGTGACAACGTGAATCAAGCAAATGAGGCACACTTAATGAAAGCTTTTGTTAAGTCTACAGCTGTGTTTTTTCCCTATGTGCTTTTGTGATTCACGGGTACGAGATAAAAATAGAGAGATAGGAAGAAATCCGTGGATGGAAAAGAAGCAGAGGCATAAGCGTAAATCTCAGATGACTTCCTATTTGTTCTGATTTAATTTGAAATGATTAAAGTGTGTATTAAATGGCCTATTATATGAGGTATTACATAAATTAGAAGATTTCTGCAAATGGGTTTCTGTTTCCCAAAAACGGTTTTCTCGCATTGAACAAAAAAATCATTACAGCACAAACAACTCCAAAAATCCCATTTGTTATTTAAATTTATTCAACATTTCCAAAAGATAGAGTAGGACTGACAAACATAGCATAGATTGATTTAATTTACAGCTTTATTGTTTATTCTATATCTTCTCTGTAGAGGCTTAGCTAAACGTGTCTGATGCAATCTCATTGGCTCTATATCACATCTTTGACCGGCTAAAGCAAAGAACATTTCTCAAACCGATAATGTGGCAAAGACGAAATATAGTTCATGCTCTGGTGTTGGTACACACACACACACACACACACACACACACACACACACACACACACACACACACACACACACACACACACACACACACACACACACACACACACACACACACACACACACACACACACACACACACACACACACACACAAACGCACGTGCACACTTACAAATAAACCTAGTTTTCTCACATTCATTCGTTCCACCGGAATAAAACATTACTGTGTAAGTATTCGCACTGCATGTTGTTGCATTTGTTAGCAGGAATGATTGAGTGACATGTGAAGCCCCTCAAAAGCACCTCAACTCATCCTCCAGCCCTCTTCAAAATCAATACTTTTTAAGCAAACACATCTGACGTCTGAATTTCGGCGTAATGTTCAGATTATAAATAATAATTGCTATAAATTAGTAATACTGTGGCTAGGTGGTTTTTATAATTTAGAACACCACCGAATGTTTGCCAAACTCTATTCGGTCATGTTTTTATTTGAACTTTTTTGTATTTTTGAATGAAGTTCAGAAAAATATTCAATTTATGTGTTCATCACAGGCTCTCCATTCCTTCTACAGTAAGTTAACTAACACTAAAACACACATAAGCATCCTTTAAGCCGTCTGTTTCATAAAAAAAAGAGTTTAGACTATTATAACTCATCGGGTGTTTCTGGAGGGGCAGGAGGTGACTGAGAGGAGCGAGGTTAGGGTCGAGTGCTAATTGACAGGGGAGGAAAGGAGTCGTGGGAGTAGCAGAGTATCAGTTATCTAAATTGAGTATCAAGTGCTTGTAAGGAATAACATTCATTCAGAACGCTCATCAGCTACTGCAGTCCCAACAGAGTACAACACATACGAAAAGAATGCAGATGGAAACCAGTTACTAACGATAGCCAACAGGGGGTGCTGTGCCCAATGTTGAGGTAACTTAAGGAGACATCGGACACAAGTGTTAGAATTATATGAATACATAGTTGTCATCAGATCCACATATCCTTCAAAAGTAGCATACCATTTTCCACAGGTTGTCAGGGATATTTTAACATTAGATATATGTGGGCAAAAGGAGGAAAAGCACATGGGGATTAGGTTAAAGATCTCTGCCAGTCACTCTTGGAGTCTTTAAACAAAGAGAAAAAATGCCCTTTCAACACCGAAAGAGAAAAACGTCACTTTTATCACTTTATTTCCTTGTCTTTTATCAATCAATAAGGGGATTAAAAGAGAAGCTACTGAACCCTCGTTCCACTGAGTCTCTTTCTGTAAAAATGTGTGCTGAAGCAATGGAGAGATCCTGGTAAATAAAGCGCTGGGATGTTAAATGCTCCTTCCTTCACTTCCACTTTCCTTTCGCCATATTTCTTTCTTTCCAACTGCTTCTCCTCTGCGCTCAAATATTCAGTCTGCGTAAAGAATGAAGCCAGAGAATGTGCTGTATTTGTTGTTGTTGCCCCCGTGGGCTTTGCCACCATCCAGTTTGATGTAGACTTCATCGCCAGCGTCTAGATGCAGAATCACACTGTTCGAGGCGTAGTCATAGTTCTGATCAGCATCTTGAGCGATCGCACTGGCTCGCACCTACACGAGAGAGAGAAAGAGAGAGAAAACGAACGAGAGGCATCAGTAATAGAAAATAATGTCTTTCTGACACATTTGGTTAAGGTTTAGCTAGTTAGCAAGCTCCTGACAGAGCTCGATGGTTGCCAGATGCTGTAACTACACCATCTAAATCCAAAGACATCTTAAACTATTCAAAATTATTTGTGCAAGTAATGTAGGTGATTGGCTTAAAAAATGGCAAAGATGACAGATTTCAAATGCCATACTGCATAGGTCCTGCGCCAGCCAAGTAACTGCCATTATTGGAATGCTAATGGGTAGCTTTCTCCAGGTATTAAAGACAAATCATGCTATGCGAGTTTTAATTTAGTGACAATCTCCTTTTCTGACTCTGATACTTAAAATCCGCAACGTCTGGGAAGGTTAAATCCATCTCATTAAACAGGAAGGATCAGATATCCACCAACACATAAGCACGCATAAGACTCCAGGATGCATGAAAACACGCAAGCGTTGACACACATTCAAATTGGCTTCAAATTTATGACAACTGTTCTCGTTCACCTGAGCGGGCTGAGAAAAGATTGAGACACGGATGGATTTATTATGTGTGGATTTGTTCGAGTACCACACAACAGCGTTGGGGAAATTGCTGAGGATTTCTGTAATCTGTCTGGTGAATGAACGTTTGAGCTGGTGGTGAAGGCATGAATATGTACGGCTTGACTGCCTGGATCTCACTCACAACAAGCTGTGAAATGTGAACGTGTTTTAAAAGCAATGAATGTGACTTTTTTTCTAGTTCATTATCAGACAGAAAGTTCAACTTCTGATAAATGCTAATGTCTATGTTATTTATTAGAGAAAAAGAGGGAAGGAAGGAAGTGTTTGTGTGGGAGTGTATTTGTGTGTCCTTGTGTTCTGGTTCTAGATGACCTCTGTTCCATCTAATTAAGAGTTCTGTTTGAAAGGTTTTTGCAGACTCTAGGGAGAGCTCCGTAGGCAGAGGTGTTAGAGCAAACCCCGATACACTATTATAATCAACACCAGTGTGTGTGGCGGAGTTGGAGTGTGTATGTGTGTCCCTCCCACACAAAGTGGCTTGCGCTCATTGGCAATACTGGTAAGAAATATACTGTAAAGTGAAGAGGGTTTTCTGGATGGGGAAGGGTCAGAAATGAATTCACTTTGCTTCTTTTGCGTAAATAAAATGTACATACTCTGGGCAGCATTGCATGTACACATTCTGACAAATCTATTTTTGTGTAGTTTGTATAAAAGGGAATTTTAACGGGCCACCCACAGTAGTTCATGTCATTCCAAACATGTACAACTTTCTTTATTCTGTGGAACACCAAAAAACAAAAACAAAGATATTTTGAAGAACTGTTTTTCATCATACTGACAAAGTCAATGGGATTCAAAACAACAATGGACCCAACTGACTGGACCAAAAACACTGAGACATTTTTTATATATATATATATATTTGTGTTCCATACAAGAAATAAAGTCAAAGGTTTTGGATAATGCCAGAATTTTCATTTTTGAAATGCCTATTTTTATACCAAATTTCAGCCACATTTTAAGATATCACGACATTTATCTTTAAGAACATGTGGAAAAAATATGCATTCAAGAAGGTAAATTAATTGAAAACATATTTTACAACCAATATTGCAAAGTGCAACATGTAATAATAAGCAAAATAAAAAAAAAAATTAAATGTAAAGGCTATTTTCTATCTTTAAAATTGCTTCTCTAAAATAAGCCTCAATGACACCGTCGACTCGCAGTATGGTGGAAAATGTCCCACATTCTCTATAAAAGAGCCAGTTGGCAGTTGGTGGTCATCGCATCACTGCGGCCATTAGATGTTGGGATTTTATAGAAACACTTGACTTGAGATGTGTGCTTGGGGCTGAAATATATGCCTTTCTGCTTTTAAACTAGAAATAAAAACTATTATGGGTCACTTTATGTCAGAATTAGTTGCTGATTCAAAATGTTTAAGTTTATGTTTATGCATTTAGCAGACGCTTTTATCCAAAGCGACTTACAGTACATTCAGGTTATACATTTTTTGTCAGTATGTGTGTTCCCTGGGATTGAACCCACAACTTTTGCACTGCTAACGCAATGCTCTACCACTGAGCCACAGGAACAGTATGTGTTATTTAATGTGTTATTTAAATGTGAGTTTGGCAAGCAGTTTTTGAGATTTAAGTGTTTCCCTATTTGAGTGGATAGGTTGGTCTTCTTGCATGCTTGAAATAACTGCTTGGAGGTGTTGCAAATATTGCCACCAAGTGAACTGACTCTCCTTAAAAAGGTACTTTGGTATATCTAGTGATGGGGTAATTCTACAATTACCCCATCAAGCTCAATCAGAAATCTTGGTGTAATCTTTGATGACCAGCTGACCTTCAGAGAGCACATTGAAAAGACTGCTCGATCTTGCAGGTTTGCATTACACAACATCAGAAAGATCAGGCCCTTTCTAACAGAGCATGCTGCACAACTTCTTGTCCAGGCCCTTGTCATTTCTAGGCTGGACTACTGCAATGCTCTTCTAGCTGGACTTCCATCAAACACAATCAAACCTCTACAAATGATTCAGAATGCAGCGGCACGACTGGTCTTCAACGAGCCAAAAAGAGCCCATGTTACACCTCTCTTTATCTCCTTGCACTAGCTACCGGTTGCAGCTCGCATCAAGTTCAAAACATTGATGCTTGCATATAGAGCAACCACAGGCTCAGCACCCTCTTACTTCCACTCACTGATGACAATCTACATCCCCTCCAGAAGTCTGAGATCTGCTAGTGAGCGACGCCTCGTGGTACCATCACAGAGAGGCTCAAAATCACTTTCCAGAACATTCTCGTTCACCATTCCTGGCTGGTGGAATGATCTTCCTACCCCCATCCGGAATGCTGGATCCGTCAATCTTCAAGCAACAACTGAAAACTCATCTCTTTCGACACTTGACTTCATTCTAAATAAAAATACAAATAAAATAAAATTCTCTTTCTCTTTATTTATTCCTTCTCTTGCTAGCTTGTACTTATTTGAACAATGCCTGAGACTTGGTATTACAAGCACTTCCTCTGTCTGTTTGCCTCTTTAAGATGAATTGCTTCATATATTCCCCAATTGTAAGTCGCTTTGGATAAAAGCATCTGCTAAATGACTAAATGTAAATGTAAATCTATCGAAATCTATTGAATATCTATTGAAATCGGATGCTTGAGTCATACATGTGTGAGCTATTTGTGTGGAATCTCTGCCTTTCAGATTCTGTCTTAGAACGCAGCTGCTTATGTAGATGGTGAGCAGTGAGGCAGCTCTCTAGGTTTTGGACTGGAGATACAGTAGTATGTTTGTGTTGCTTGAGTAAATGGCTGGATTGATTAGCCAGGCACATATCACCACCTGTCCCATTGAAATGTTGGCCGGTGTTTGCGGGTATGCATGTGCGTGTGTAGCTGTCTAATTTCGTTCATACACACAAACACCCTGTAAAGATTCTGGCAGAGGGGATTCCCCGAGGTCAAGGCCATATGGATTTTGGGCTGTGGTATGGTGGCTGTAGAAGGACACATGAGGTTATGGTGCTGATGTGTAATGGGTAACGGTGGAGCGCTGGTTTGGCCAGCTGCTGCTGAATACACTTTACTCAAGCTCAATCTGCAGATACGTAAACACAGAACTCTTCTATATGCATACATGGAAATGTATGAATATCCAGGTTGATTAAACATGGAATACTTCTGATTCTGATATGTCATTTTAAACTGCTTTAAGTGAAACGATATTTCGTGTTTATTTATTTGGTAAATAGACAAAAAAAAGTAAACTTAGATATACAAGGCCAAAAGTAAGAGGATTGTAAAATGGATTGATTCAATTTAGCCAAATCAAGTCTGAATTTCAGCGGAGATAGCTACTAAAATCTCTATAGGACCATATCGGTTTATAATTTTAGTGACAAAGCAAATGGTGGAAGAAAATGCAATAAAGTAACATTAGAGAGAGAAAGAATATTATGAAGCTATCTTGAAAAGAGCTGCCAATTCCTTCAAATCGAATGATTCTGCTGTGTTTTCGGTTTTGTGCTGAGGCAGCTCTTGCCAGAATCATTGCTTATTGATCGGACTCATTGTTTACCGAATGTGCCAGTGTGAGAGTGCTGTGCTGCGTGAGTGACACATTTACCCTCTTCTTTTAGTGTCCACTTTCTGAGAGAGAGAGAGAGAGAGAGAGAGAGAGAGAGAGAGAGAGAGAGAGAGAGAGAGAGAGAGAGAGAGAGAGAGAGAGAGAGAGAGAGAGAGAGAGAGAGAGAGAGAGAGAGAGAGATCTGGAGCTTTCCATCATCTGGAGAGGTGGACCAGTCCTCCTTAGGGACGCGGGGGGATCAGCAAACAGAGCGGGGCTTTCTCATTAGTTTTCGTTTTGGGCTGAATGGCAGTGAGTTTGTCAGCCTGAGACTGTAATGTCAATGTGTTGTTTAATTATGATGGACAGAGTTCAGAGGAAGAAGGAAGGGGGAGAAATGTGGCAAAAGAATAAGATTTGGCAGTTCTATAAACATCAGAGAGCTTCAGAACCCTTGGATGAAGTCTCCGGCACATTTGTGTATTTACAGTGACTAGACGGGAATATTTGAACACTGAAGCCATGCTTGATATTTATGAATTTCTTTGCATTAGACTAGGGTTTCTTATAAATGGGGGTTTGTAAGGGAACTGCAGGGGTTTGTGAGTTGGTGGAAAGTTAATAACTTTATTTATACCTTTAGATAATTTCAAGCATTTCTTTTGACAGAATTTGACAGAATTTGACTAGTATTCACTTAAAAATTAAAGACTGTTTATGAAATGTTTGTGTGGGTGTGTTTTTGCTCTAGGGTTTTCATTTTAGATTAAATATCATATCGTTGTTAAAATCGCCACGCAAGACAAAATAATTCATCAAAATAAGACATTTACTGACATTTTTTACAATATTTGATCTGTATACCTGCATGTCATTTAAACATTAACCAACATCAAAGAACCATGAAAAATGTGAAAGTGTTGTCAAATTATTGAAATATTAACTTAAATTTCTTCAAGTAAATATTTTCTGTCTACGGGGCTTAAACCTGCATTAGATAACATAACATCGAACCAAATTAACTCCAGATATGTTTGACAACCAGAAATTGTTGCAATGCTTAATTTCGAACAATGTATCTTTTATTTTATACCCTTAAACAGCTTTAAAAAAGAAAAATGTTATGCTTGAAATGTATGCTTGTGCAGTATTTCTTTAAAGGAAAGGAAAAGGAAAGGAAAGGTTGACCTTTGGGTTACAAGTCCAACCCTCTATCCATTAGGCCACGACTGCCCCCAAATGAATGCAAATGAATTAAAATGAATGGTAATAAAATCATACATCTTTAAATGTGTCTAAATTGTCCAAACCCTTTTTTTGCGAACACTGTATATTCTGTGTGGTTAACATCCTTCCCCTCAGCAAAGGAACTCATCCATTTGAGTTTCTCCTGTCATATGTTATGTCTCTTTTATAAATCTCTTCCAATGCTTGTCTTCCATCCAATTTGTTTTCTTAGTCATCTTAGGACTTTCAGTTCTCTGTCTCTCTTTCCTTTTTTTCTCTTTCTAATTTTTGTTTCCATCTCTATCCATATCTTGAGGTCTGAGAGGCCGAGAGCAGACGATCAATAGCTCTGGTAAGAGGAGTAAATGGCTGGTGATGTAGATGAGAATGGCTTGAGAGAGACAGAGAGACCCTGACCTTGTGACCATCTGACCACCATCTTCACCGCCCCACCTCACGCCTAGTAAACCATTTATATATAAAAAAAATACTTTCTGTACATTTGACCTTTGACTGATTCATTATTTTAACATTTAACATAAGGCTAAATTATCTACAAGTTATTCTTCTGCCATCATCTAACATTAGCAACACTTTTCTAACATGATATAATTCTTAAAGTTTGTCTAATGCTATACGTAGTTAAGGTTTTCTGTCAGTCTTTATATCAGGTATAATCAGAAGATGAATCAAGATGAACATGAATATTCAGTTTGCCATGTTTCAACTATTTTCTTCCCACCCACAACCTTAATATAACCAGTAGTGTAAAAAGAGTAAGTGACATTTTACTTTGACTCACGGAGATTAATGAAATATGTTAATTTGAAAAAATAAAACTGATTTGTATTCAAGGTTTGTGTCTTACACACCATTATGAGTCATGGACAGTTTTAGGTAATTGCTATCATGAACAAATGCTATAAATAGTTTTTGTGAATACTAAAGACTAGTGTTAAGAAAATATTATGCCAGTATGTACACTATTAACAATGTTTTTTTTAAGTTTTAAATATAACAAAGATTATTGGAGTACATTTGACAAGAAAATGCAAAATTTACATTTAGTTCAATGTGTTACTTGCTGTTTATTTATAATTGTTTGTCAAATTTACTATCAATTTCTGAGTGAAATCCATTTCTAAGCCATTTTAGTAACTTATTCAGAAGTAAAGTTCACGTTCAGTGCAATAAAGCAACTTTAGGGCTCCTGCGGCGCCTTGTCGTCGCATAAAGGCTCTGTCGGTCAAATGAAAGAGGACTTGCCCATCACTCAACCCAGATGACTCTGTGTCGCTCTGTCTCTTTTTTATTCTCTATCGTTTTTCAATTCATTGTTTACCTTCTTGATTAAATCTGGTGAGTCTAATATCGATGTGCAAACAAAGTCTGCTATTCTGAATCCATGGTGACGATCGTCCGGTGCATATTAATATCCAATAATCCGCCTTTAGCACACACAGCCTGCACAGCGGCCTTATTAAAGGGTGAGCTCTTAGTGCCCGGGGAGTGCGTGGGATTTGTTGGAGAGGATTTCGATGAAACGCGTTTCAATCTTTTTTTTATTTTTAATATTAGCCTCCTTTGGGAGTCCGGACTTCCGTTGTTGGCTGTGTTTGGATATCATTTCAGGGTAATTAAAAAGCAATTTGAACTGCAGCTGAAATCTAAGCTTAAAAAAACTTGTATAAAGACAGAAACTGTGTTCTGATTGACAATAAAACTGATTTTATTGATAAAGCCACCGTGACTATAAATGAAATCCAAAGCAATGAGGAGACACCACAAGGCATTTCAGACGTTGTGTAAATAGAAATCAAATAGAAAGATGGATGTATCAATTGCCTTTTAGAGGTTCACAATAAATCCTTTCTTTATGATGCTCCCGGAGCCAAACAAAATCACTAACAAAGACAGTCACTGCAGTAAACATTGAGATTTAAACGAATTTTCAGGGCTCTTTCTGTCGATTTTGTCGATTAAACACAAAAAATTGTTGTGATTCTTACCATAGTTGTAAAAACAAACTAAAAACGTGTATATGCACTTACAATGGAAGCCTACGGGCAACCGTTGTGCATGCTTAATAGACTTTCTTTGCACTATAATTTTTTTTTCAAACTCAAGTTGTTTCTCTTCTCTCTCTCTCTCTCTCTGTTAAGACTTAAAATGATATTGTGTGTAATCATCAGCATATGCCACAGATGCTGTCATATACTTACAGTATATTTAACCCACAATGTTCCTTTAACAGGGAGTGAAATAGCTGGAAGCCAGGTCTATGAGGAACAAATGAAAGAGGGAAGCGGTATAGTTGGGCAAAGTCAAAGAATGTAAGTCCAAAGACATTGCTGGGCTTTAGGGCTGGGTTAGGGGGACAGACAGTCTGCATTTAGCATTTCAAACAGACGGAAACCGGCGGCCGTGCTCTGGCACACATCTGTTTGTCCCTGTTTTGGAAAGCAGTCGTGTGTGCTCAGAGCACATACATGCCATGTGTTTATAGACTTCATCATGGAATGCCTTTTTGACTTTGAAAGTATGACCTCTCTGGTGATATTGCTCAATTTATGTGATAGATCACAGACCTAATTGCCTAAACATAGTGCATTATCTGGCATAATCATGTATTTTTTTCAATTTTAAGCATGTGTAGATTTGGGTTAAGGGTGGTGTAGGACATGTTCCTACCAAAGTCAAGAAACCCTGAATAATCTCCAATTTTCCTTTTTTTATGAGTCACACTTTTAATTAGTTTTAGAAGCTTTATATTCACAACAAGGCTAGATTTATTTGATCAGATTACAGATAAACTTTTATCACTAAATATTATGTTTTAAAATAAATGTTTTCTGTTTTAGTATATTTTAAAAAGTAATTTATTTCTGTGATTATAAAACTTAATTTTCAGCTGTTATTACTACTGTCTTCAGTGTCACACGGTCTTTCAGAAATCATTCAAATATGCTGATTTGCTGCACAATTTGTATCCATTATTATTATTATTTAATTATTAATAATTTTTTATATTATCAATACTGAAAACAGTTTTTGCTGCTTAATATTTTTGTGTAAAATGCACTACACTTTTTTCCACAGGATTCTTTGATGAAAAGAAAGTATAAAAGAACAGCATTAAGAATATAATATGCCAATATAATATAATAACACCAGTATTACTAATGGTCATTAAACATTAAAACAGCTTTTCTAAACATTAAACATTTAAACATTAAAACCTTTTTTAATCCATCAAACTCCAGTTTCTTGTTTGGACTGTTTCTTTCAGAACATCTGATCAATTCTAAAATCTGGATGATTAAAACTAAAAATACACCCACAAAACTACGCCTTTAATAAACCAAACCTTCCACCTTATCCTCGGCTCAATTTCTTAATACAGTCAATGGAGAGATTAAGCGCGCTGCGACTGAAACGCAGTAGCCAGTGGATATTCTTACAGATGTCAGCAGCGTCTCCCTGCCAGAGACTGATCTGTCTCTGAACGATATGAAACATTTCATCTATGAAAAGCAACCTAATCCTGAAGGACACATCCTGCTGTCTCCATGTCCCCTGTTTCCTTCTCTCTTTCTTGCTTTTTTTTCTCTGTGACTGACACCAGTTGACTTCTCGTATGCATTTCAGGCTCTTAGTCAGTTAGCGGTAGTGTGGTTCAATTGAAGCATGTGCCTGGCTCTAATTATACTTAAAAGGTGGACCGTGAGCTGCATCTCTGATCGAGGCTTAGTGGAGCACTTCATGCAGCGCTTGGAGAAAAATTCCCTCGCGGATGAGAGCGAGCCAGATGCTCGCTGCTTGTGTGAAATTCCCGAGGACATTAGAGACTTCCATGAGCTCCTTTTTCACTTGGGTTTATTAGCACAGCAAACCTGATTAAGGACAAGATAAGTAGTGGAGAACAAAAGTGAAGGTGCCACGCTTTCATTTCCATCTGTCGCACCACCATGCAGAGAAAGCCGGAGAGATTAATCTACCCAGCTGCTCTTTGTCTTGTCAGCGATCTCCAGGAATACTTAAATAACACTGATATAATGTTTAAACAATGATTAGAACTGTTTGAGAGAAACGGGCAGCGGTGTTTGCATAGAGAATGAATGATGAATAGTGCTGAAAGAGAAATGTTTTTTATGAAACTTCTGAAGTAGCCTACTTCTAATGAAGATATTACTCAGAAGGAGTTTAAATAATAATGTTGTCTGCTGATGGCCATGATAGACGAGGGCCAGCTGGCTAGAGAAGAAGATGCCAGCAGCCATCAGCTAATGCCAGAGCAGCTTTCCATCAGTTACTCACACTTGTGCATCTAAAAGACATCTAAACAGCCTGATTCATACACAGTTCAAGTAGCTGAAGTCGAGGAAGACAGTTCACAAAATAACCCCCGCAAAAGAAATTCTGGAGGGAAAAAAATAGATTTTTAGAGATTTTAAGATTGCTTAGAAAAGCCATTTGGTATATTCTAATAACGGTTGACAAAATAGCCAGGTAGTTTACAACGTGTGCAGTCTATTATAACCCAATTCATTATGAATCTTATGTTAAAAATTGACTGCAGTCTACGTGATTATAGACCCAATTTGGGAGGTGTCTCTGTCATATCAGCACACACACACACACACACACACACACACACACACACACACACACACACACACACACACACACACACACACACACACACACACACACACACACACACACACACACACACACACACACACACACACACACACACACACACACACAAAATCCTGTAACTTATTAAAATATTCTTTGCTTTGGAACAAAGCTTACTGTGAAAAGTGCTATACAAATAAAATTTGAATTAATATAAAATTGAAAAAAACAAAACAATATATGGAGGAAAAAGATAGTGTAAGTGTAAGTTTAATACAAAGCAAATTAATTATATTTAGCAAACAATTAATATTACTACTTTTAACACAATATAAATGAGCCATTATACATTTAAATATATACTGTCTCCCTGCCTTTTTATTTTTAGGATTTTTGCCTTTACATCCACCTTATTTTTCAACGCAGAAAGCTGTTTTCTGTGAATGTGAGACTTCAGGTTCATTATGTTCAAATATCGAGAAGAATAACAACGAGCAGTAAACGCTAAAACTGTTTGCACTACAAACTAGTGTGTTCATAATTAAGATAATACATTAAAATGAATGTGGTGAGGCACACCAGTTTTCAATATCAAGCAGCAAAATGAGCTATTTTGTACAGCTGAAAATAGCTACGAGCGAATGAGACTGGAAGCCAGACCCATAAAAATTTACAAATTACCACATCCGCTCTTACGGGAAAAAATAAGGTGGATACCTGCCTTTGTATTTACTTCATATTTGAGAGTCCATCAAAAGAGTGCAGTTTTTAACAGTTGTTAATTTTTTTTCAAAAAGCTTGATACCTCTAGTATCTAGTGACAAACTAATGCAGGCAATAAACTGAAGCCAAACTACAGCGTATGCCACTGTTACTGATATAACTTTCAAACGGATGCCTTTTAATTGGTTTGTTTAAAAGAACTGTCAGTCTAGCTCAATTTAAACTAATTACCTCACACTTAAAGTAAGAAATATTCCCCCAAAGGGAAACTGACGGTTCCCCCTGAAGCTGAACTCTTAGATTGGCTCATGGTGTGCACACAGTGGCCTGACCTCTGCGTGAAGCCCCTTCGAAGACTTTGAGGAGCGCAGCTGCATAATGAAACATCTCACTGCATTATAACGCATTATGGTGTGATAGAGTAACCTCACCTCCTCTCAGTAACATAATGAGGAGAGTGCAGTAATTTTAGTCTTGGGGGAGACTGAAGGAGAGGGGGAGAAAGATGAGGAGAGGGAGCGAGGGAGAAAGGCATGGTTTTTGCTGCAGCATACATTTTTCATGAATTGCCCTATTCATCATTTGGCGCCGGGCGGATAGCTGTTATCTTACAGTAGCTGTTGTTTATTTTCCGAGGTGATCGAGGTGTTAAACACGCACGTACACGCACTGACTAATTCGACCGAGTAAGTGGGCTGAGCGAAGGAGTCGCAGTGGACCTACGTAGGTTTGTAGCGTCTGAGTGGAAGTGAGTGGAAGGGGTCATTAAAAACATCATCGAAGCATCAAGATGTTTACAGAAGAACTTTGCAGAGGGGTAAGTTGTTATTCCCTGGGAGAGCATGAGCATGTGTATATGCGTCTTTGTGTCGAACACATGAAAACATTATTGGAGTAACAGTGTGAGTGTTGATTGCATTGCTCATTAAAAGAAGAAGAGGGTCTCCTCCTGAGTCACCAGCCAGGCCACAGCCATTCAAACAGGGAGGCGCAGCTATTTTAGTGCATGTATTCAACACACACGCTCACAACAGTACTGCAGAAGTCTCTCTGGGCTGGATATTGGACTGATAGAGCTGAGGTGAGGAAGGACTGTGCTTTAAGAGTATTGTTCCTCGCCTATAAATAAATGATGGATTCCTTTGCAGCTCTTGCTCTGTTACACCCAGACACATCTGACATGTATGGCATTTCTTCGCAGCACAGGCAAATCCAGTGCTAATAACCATACAGCACCCAATTAGACTGGTTTTAATGTTCTGCTCCACTGGGTGGAAAATTTAGTGTCCAATTAGACATCACATCAGGGGCAAAGGCCCCGCCCCAGCGCCTCAACAGCTGATTAGACGAGTGGCGAGCAGAGAAGAGTGTGTTTGACTGAAACACAAGCACACCCTCCAACTCAAATGAACAAGCTGTTATTGAAGAGGACTGCTTATTGGACATGTTAAAAGATGCTGCAGACTTTTTCAGAAGATTATTTTAGGGATAATTAGTTTGTTTCGTGACTGAACAGACAAGTGAAAGATTTGATATACTTCAAGCAAAAGGATTTAGCTATACTGTGTGTTCTTTTGTCCTGTTTCCAGCAAAAATAGTATTGATCCTGGGGTTGTTTTCGCTCTAGCAGCATGTTGCTTGTCTCTCTCGTCATCCAAATACCAATAAACAACACTTGCATTTATGCGCGCTGTGTAATTAAACATGAGTAATTTGTTTGACTCTAATAATTGAACACTGAACTCTGTAATTAAAAACATGTTTTTTCTGTTCCAGATGGTGAAGTGTGCTGCTTTTCCACACACATACAGTACTATACACATACTGTATCTGTATTGCTCCCAGTCATGTTAATTATATTATCACATTTTATGCACACAATTGCATAAAGGCATACACTATTCCCAAATATATCTAAAAAAGGAAAATAGAGTGTCATGTCATGCTCAAAACAGTTTTCATCTAAAAATACAAATTTTGTCATAATTTACACATCGTTTCATACCTGTATGACTTCCTTTCTGCTATGGAACACAAAATAATATATTTGAATTGTATTATTTATTTTTTCTCACTTTTCCTCTATTTAACTTGGAAAACATCCTGGAAAACATATCCTGTACTTTTTAAACCAGTTGTAAATCAAACAGGTGAATCTTCAGATAACTGTGCTAGACCGTGCGAGTGCACATCTGCGCATGCGTGAGTGTGTGCGCTTGTGCGAGTGTGGTCTGAGACAGCAAGATTATCCCGAAGGAGCCTCTTGAGAAACACAAAGAGTGCCTGGATGCATTTGCTTATAATAAAGTCAGAATGGGTTTGGGTGGATTAATGACAATATCAACAGAAGGAACACGAGGACAGGTGCCAGCGCAATCTGGATGCGGTTCAAAGTTTTTAATTACGATTAAAAAGACTCTCTGGCACACGACAGAACCCTTTTTTCCTAGCCTTTCATTTTTTCTCACTCCTTTATCACATTTGAAGTGGAATTCCTTGTAAAGCCGGTGGAGTTTCAAAAGGAACGCACAGGCATCTGTACATGTCCATCTGGCATAAATTGATTTTTTTTGGAGAAAATTTGGCAAATTAAGACAAGAAAGCTGAGACGGCGAGGAATAAACAGAAGAAGCTTGGAAAGAGGAGTGGAAATGGTTGAAAGGGAATGCATCCTTTGTGTTAAAGCTAAAATCCATTAAGCATACACAATTTGATGGTAATAAATAGAGCACTAATATTTTCCCACACAAAATGCAATCTCTCCAGAAAAAAAATATTATTTTGTGATCTTCCTTATTCTCTCATGTATATGTCCTGCACACCAGCTGTGTGGGTTTGTATGGCGGTATGGTCAGTGGACGCTTGAAGAATAGAGCAAGTCCACAGGGATGCAGCAGACTAGCTAAAAGTCTGTTAGCACTCCATCACTGCCATTGAGAAACACGGTACTGCTTTCAACGCACATTCAGAGAGTACAGGGTTACAACAAAGTTAAATAGTAAAAGTTTCTTTCAAACTGTTAAGGAACGACGTGAGACTCTGAAAACAACACATCCAACAGCGGCTTGCCTGAAGTCATATATGCCCACTCTCTCTCTCTCAAGCACAAATACTGCTGCAATTCCTCTGATCTGGAATAGCGGTTTAATTAGTGAGGCGGTAACCACTTTATAAAGATTAGCTTGCTCTCAGGAGGAAGGCTCATCGCCCATGTCTGCCTAAAGTGTCTGTGAGGAGGGTCTCTAGAGATCAGGACCCATTGTGTTCAACAGACGGTGCTTTACGACAACATATGCTCTCTCTCCCCAATGCTCTTCCTTCACACACTCCATAAATGCTGTACTGTGCTCCCAGCAGTTTTTGCCTGCTCTTGCCTTTGCCATTAGTGTACTTCTTTTATGGTTTTGCTTAGGCAATCTAGTT
Organism: Ptychobarbus kaznakovi; assembly: GCA_027422405.1. Taxonomy (NCBI): domain Eukaryota; kingdom Metazoa; phylum Chordata; class Actinopteri; order Cypriniformes; family Cyprinidae; genus Ptychobarbus; species Ptychobarbus kaznakovi. The sequence goes on along the minus strand of CM049807.1, from coordinate 7,740,287 downwards.
AGGGCACAGGGAAAACAAAGAAACCCTAAAACAGCACTTGGGAAGATTGCAAGTTAGCAGACAAACTTTTAAAGCCGTACAACAGAGAAGTTCACAAAGGTACAGCCTCCTGCTGTGAATGCTTCTCTGAGGTCTGGGTTCAGATTAAAGCATAATTAATCAAATCAAACATGTGTTTGTGACAGAAGCAAGTTTTAATCTCAATTAAGAGGATGTGTTCTGCCCACATTGTCATTGCACCAAGGGACCAGACAAGTTATATTAATATGGCAACTAGAGTATAAAAGACAGGCAGCTCTTGCAAAGACTGTCTCAGCAAGCTGCCTGGTTTGATCTAATGAAGAACATGATTAACTTTAAATAAGGTTTAAAAAAGACAGAAACGGAGGGGGTAGTGAGCCACAGATGAGCTGAGAAAGAAGGAGATAGAGTTTAAAGACATGTTGAGGACGAAAAAAAAATTCAATTCCAGATATTACAGTGGCTGTTATGTTCCTTTTATTACCTCTTTCATTTTTCCGCTTACCCTCTGGCCAACGTCTGGCGGTCTGTCTTCTGTGACAATTTCTTTATGTGAGTTGAACTATTTCCTCTAACAGAGGCTGCGGGATGATCGCGGCGGCAGTCGGATAACCCTCGGTAATTGTATTTATCTGACTGAAATGCCGGCTGTCTCGTGAAAGCTCCGGTTGCTTCGGCAACGCCGCGTCCTGCGCGCGCTGACCTCCGGGCCAAGGAAAGACTAAAAACACACTCGCCCTCCAGGTGCTGCTCTCCTCACCCCATTTTCAATTCCAGGTGCAATTCCAGCTAAACTGTTAAAAATAAACGTTGACAAACATACTTTGTATGGGTCGCTTTGTCGGTGTTAGCGAGGCAAATTGGAGACATTTAAGTTATTTCTATTAACTGGAATATTTGAGCCTACAAAGAGCTTGAAATGTATTAAACGTGAAAACCGCAGACTGTACCTGAAAAATGTTTACTAGATATTAATTAAATGATTGATTTATGTAGGCTATTAATAAAACATGCACACTGTAACTCGCACCTGTAAAAGTGTGCCAGTTTATAAGCACTAAACGAAGCGCACAATCCACTCTTAATGTAAACACACATCAGAACAGAGTTTAGATTAGTCAAGTTGAGTAAAATATTTAATAAAATACTTATTTAAAAGTGAGGAAAACCTTGATATGTTGTTATTTGACATGTATTATTATTATTACCATAGTAGTTACAGTGTTCAAAATTATATTAGCCTTCCATTTAAGTAATGTGATTAAGCACGTCACGTTTATGAATATTCTGTCAATGTCTGACAGGACATACGTTTATTTTAAAACTCAATACTGGCCTTGTGGACTGGTCTCTTTGTACACTCCAGAAACCTTAGATGTAATATTTCATTATATGAGAATGTTATTTCTAATTCACTAGATCCTGAAGAGACTCTAAAGTCTACTGTCTAATTCTATTCCATCTGCCACAGCTCCCCCGTTGCGCGTGCGGCAGAAACTCTGTGGATGACGCTGCACGTGCGCTTTTCTCCCACTTGAGTTAGTCTCGCGTGCCAAACCACGCCAACATCGCAATATAAATATATAACGGTCTCCTAATAAATACTCAATCAGGAATTACAACCGTGGCAACGAACCCTAATGGTAAGCGCATCAGATCCCTAAATTGCACGTTCCACTTCTGTCTGTTTCTGCCTGCACAGACACACCAATGCATCTAATGTCCAACAACTGCACATTTTCTCATTGAAAAGCGCAAAAAACAACTCTGAACAGAGGGAGATGCGAGCGTGCAAATACGAGGGCACAGAGAGAAAGAAAAAGAAGAAGAGAGTAAAAAAGCACACACATTAAATGGTAATTTCTCGAGACATGCTGAGATAATAAGGTGTGTTTGTGGCTGTAGCTTGTCTTCATGACACTGTGATTACAAGTTCATGAAGTTGCACGATTTCGCACGCGCTGCCGATTTTTGTCAGATTGTGGCATTTTCGTTCGCGCCCTCTAATTAAGGAGCCTTAACGTCAACTGATCCGAGCTTTGTGGGCAAAATAGCCACAACTGCGGTGAAACATTTCCTTAAAACCAATAAATGAGTGTGGCTTAGTGTAAACAGATGGAATAGCAACCTGCGTTATATTTTCTCTCCCTTTACCATCTGTAATTATAATAGTCCTAATAAACTCGACAACAACACTAAAAATGCAATGTTTACCTACATTAATTATAGATCCACAAACATAAAATAGCCTATATGCTCCTAAGATGAAAAAAAATATTTCATGCTCTTTAAAAAATAGTGGACTCTTCATAAATAAGTTTGGACTGGCAAACCGGCCAAAAAAGTGTCCCATGCAAAGACAATTGCATAAGAGAGAGAGGGAGTCAGAATATCTGTCCTCTGTTAACGGGGACACGTGCACAATGTCAGCACACATTAAGCGCATTCAGCGCGTGTCTTCTCGGCGGGTTTGTGGCGCCGCAGCTGTGCGAACTTCACCCGTGTGCTCTGGGGGGACGAGAAACTCACAGCAGATGTTACTGCGTCTCCCACCAGTTTCACACCAAACAAAAAAAGCAGAGGAGAGAGCGAAACGACAGTCTCGTTTGTCCTCTGCGGGGTCATTATTAACAGCTTAATTAATTTTAGATCCGCTCTGTGAATACCGGCGCAAACCACACGCACATAACACGAGATGAAGAAATGCGCTTCATAGATATGCAACATGATTTTGTAAACACTTGAAAAATATCAGTAAAAATATACATATATTAAAAATGAAAACAATGACAACAGTAACATTGAAATAAAAGATAAACTTATATTTATAATATACAGGCATATATACTTACATAATACATAGTGTATTGTAATAGATTTTCAACATACATTTTTTTCACAAATAACTATTATGCAAAGAGGAACGATTTGGCACTCACCTGTCCGTTCTTGCACAGGTCAGCCCACATGCTGGTTCCGTCACCTCCTCTCATCAGGACGTGGTAGATGAAGAAATACGTGCCCGGCACACTGCATATGAACTTGCCCGAAGTGCCATCATAGTTGTTGCCGAGGTTGGTGACCACGTCGTCGAACTTGAGGATCTCATAGCCCTCGTGTGGGTTCTTCAGTCCCCCGTAGAAAGCCACCCGTGGGTGCGTGTTGTATGTAACCGTGCTGATAGCTCCATCATTGTCCAGACCCAGAACCCCGCTTCGTCCCTTGTCCCCCCGGTCCCCCGGGGGCCCCATCGGACCCGGGGGCCCTGGCTCCCCTGGTGGCCCTGGAGGTCCGGGTTTGCCTGGCCGGCCCGGCTTCCCCTGTGGCCCCTGGAGGAGCGTAGAGGGTGGAGGCATGTTGCTGTGGTCGGCCAGAGCCTCGGCCTCGGCCTGCACAGAAGAGCCGGTGCTGGCGATGCCCGTGTTGGTGCCCTTGTTCTGGTATGGGTCGCACACCATTCGACAGGTGCCAAGCATCTCGTAGTGGCTGTTGTCATTGCTCACGGAGCTGACCAGCACGGGGATGAGCACCACCAGCACCAGCACTAGCATGACCCCTACGGCGGCCGCCACCAGGGTCTTCCTGCCCAGGCTGAGGCGCGGGAGTGGCTGGGCAGCCAGCGTGGGTCTGCCGGGAGTCGAAATGGTGACTGCTGGAGAAGAGGAGACCACAGAGAGAGAGACAGACAGAGGGGTGCAGGGGGTCCCAGGGGAAAGGCGCCAAGCCCTAGGATCCCAAGTGTGTTGAGGAGCGTCTGAGGGTGAAAGAGACCCACATGCACACGCTCTCATACGCTTGCCCAGCTCTGTGCGCTCCTGGCTTGCTAAGCTGGCTCACTGGATACGGTGGGCTGGCAGGAAAGCGCTTTCACACAGATCCCACATCCGCTCAATCTCAGTCACACGCATACGCTCTCTCACACACGCACACATGCGCATGCATGCGAACACTCTCACACACTCTCCCCAAAAGTCGATCCCATTGTCTGGTGGACAGAGTTGCACTCGGTAATGAAGAGAATGAGGGATGGCAGCAAAGAGGAAGAGAGGATGAAGTGAGCGAGTGTGTGCATGGGAGTGAAGGACAGCTTGAGAGAGAGAAAGAGAGAGAAGCAGATATAGAGGAGAGACAGGGTATGTTTGCAGAGGCGTTTTCTCAGTCTGAGGGTTTTATACTGAGTAACCCCCCCCCCCCCAAACACACACACACCCTCTCTTCCTCTCCTCTCCCTCTCTGTGTCACAGCGATACAGCCAGAGGAAAGGAGGAAAAGTAACCAAGAGGAGAGGAGGGGACGGCACAGGGAAATGTAAAAGGGTACAAAGAATTCAGTAGGAAAGATAAAATCTCATCACAAAAAAAGCTTGCAGTAAACATTAAGATTTGATGTCTGACAGACTATATTAAAAAGGATCCTTTCACAGGAACTCGTATCATGAAAAATCTATTTTTTTAATATTCCTATTTAAAATAAAGCTGGCATTATATCAATCAATGGAAACTTTCCATAGTGCAAAAGATTATTTATAGTGTAAAAAGGGTCATTAGTAAAATGCTCTTTACACTATAAGAAAAAACTGAACACCAAGTTGATCATATTAGGTATTGCTTGAGGAAGGAAAAAAATATATTTTGAAACCATTAATTTTCTGAGTGTATATATTTCTTTTTAGATATTGAAACTTTGAAAATATTGCCATTTTCAGAACTGAAAAAGTCATCCCCAAACCAAAAAGACCACGTAGCTCATCTCTATCTATACTTCTTCCGTTTTCTGATTTCAAACATATGCATTTCAATAAATACACCATTTAAACATTAGCAATACCTATCCAGTGATCAGAAACTTAGTTCGCCCAGTTATAGTAATGTGCTGTAAATTGCTGCCTAAATTTGGAAACAATAGTTTAAAAAAAATGGACTAAGCCAACCTAATCTCACTGGAGATTGTAACTATTTTACTAGCTGGCAATGTCAAGGTGGTGATGTGAATCGCACTAAAACATAATTTTTTTAGAAAAAAAGTAATCAGTAAGGTCCACCCCTAACCCCGTCCCTAAACATAACCACCACTGGGGCATAAGTGTCAGGGTTGTGGATGAAGGGATGAGGCGAGGACTCAATGGTGCAGGAGATGGGCTTTTATTTGCTAAATTAAAATAAAACAAACAAACAAAACCACCCCGTAGGGGAAAACAGGACAGCTGGCAAGGCAAGGCAAGGCAAGGCAAAGGCAGGCAAAAGGCAAGGCAAGGCAAGGCAAGGCAAGGCAGGAACAGGAAACATTCAACGACGAACTGGCACAGGACTGCAAACACAAGGAGATTATAAAGGGAGTAAATGAGGAGGGTAACAAGGAAAGACAGGTGGTGCAAATGAACCAGTAATCAGGAAACAAGATGGGTGGGGTCAAGACAAATTAACATGAGAGCACATGGCACACAGAAAACTAAGACAAAGCCATGTGCTCACACAAAACAAAAACACAAGCACATGGCCAGCAAAACAAAATCACAAGCCATGTCAGCTAATGAGAATACTCACAACACAATGAAAACATAAGCACAACACAGCACAAACAGCAAATCACGAAGCCATGCACAAAGCACATGAGACTCAAACACACAGCTAACTGACCATAATCATTGTTCACACAAGACATGAAAACATGAAAACACAAGCTGCGTGCCACACAGCACAAGACATAGCATGAATGCACGAAGCCGATAAAACACAAACTTTTTTTGATAAATAAATAAATAATAAATAATAAAAATAGATTATGTGATAAAGCCACAATAAAAAAACAAAAATAAATGTATTCTTATTATTAATAAATTATATAACCCCTCTATATATATTCAATCAGGAGTAAAAATATGAATACTTAAGCATGTTGTTATTGAACTGAGGTCCAACACAATTATTTTAGATAGTATTATGATAAGATAATTTAAGGAGCAAATTCACTGCTATTCCTCTCTGTATGTGTCTTTGACTTTGAGTGTATGTCATATAGAGTCTTATTGTATTTCACTTACTTTTTCTCTGGCTGCCAATAAAGTCCCCCCCCCCCCCCTCCTCCTCCTCCTGCTCAGAAATGGTTTGTTATTGGCCTGTTGCATTTTTGAGCATGGTGTCTATTGATCTGATCCTTTGATTGAATTAGGGTCCTGTGTGGAAAAAAATCCATCTCTATGGCTCATACTAGACAGCTGACATTTCTACCCAAAGCACTGGTCGCAGGGAGAAGAGCTGCAGGTTTCTGGACATGTCATATAATCTTAAATTACAGCAGGAGTGTGATGTGACTAATGATGAGGTTTTGTTAAGGTTTCAAAGTGTGTAGAAGTGACAAATCCTAAAGTAAAATCTGTGTAGGCAATGTTGACTACTTCTCTATTTGGTCAGAAATGAAAGAAGCTATGAGAGTAAACAGTGAGGGAAAGCAGGAAATAAAGAAGAAATGAAAGATAGAGATGCCAATAGATTGAGAGAGCAACTGAAAGGCAAGAAAGGGAGACAGTGATGATCCCGTGTGCTCACTGGTCTAAGCACTGGGGTAATATATGACCTGATGATGTTTTCATTGCCATTGATGGGTTCAGTAAAGAACGTGTGATTGAAAAGAGGAAGGCATGGTGACATTTATTGGTAGGATACTGCAAGCGTTCATACTGCTGTTTCACACATGATCTAATGATCTTTTCCAAGAATTCAGTGGACACACATGTCTGTATGTTCTCATTCCTCCGGGAACTGAATTTGTGAAAACCCTGTTTAAAACCTGAATGCTGCATGTGTTTAAAGGAGAAATTTCTTGATATAAAAATACTTTCTTCTAAACCAGCGTAATAGAATGTTCCTGTGGCTCAGTGGTAGAGCATTGCGTTAGCAGTGCAAAAGGTTGTGGGTTCAATTCCCAGGGAACAAACATACTGATGAAAAAATGTATAGACTGAATGCACTGTAAGTTGCTTTGGATAAAAGTGTCTGCTGAATGCGTAAATGTAGAAAAACTATGAGTAAGATCAATCCTTGTATAATTAGTTTAAATAAAAACAAGTACAAAACTTGAGTTTCAGTGCTTCTTAATTCAGTTTTTGATTTAAGTGCAAAAATGAAAAATGGACAACAAGTAATTTTTTTATTTATATAAAAAAATTCATTAAGGATAAACACATTAAAGCGATAGTTCACCCTCATCTCGTTTCAAACACATAAGACCTTTGTTCGTCTTTGGAAACACAAACAAAAGGTATTTTTGATAAAATCCGAGAGCTTTCTGACCCTCCATAGACAACATCAAGGATCCTTACACGATCAAGGAACAGAAACGTAGTAAGGACATCGTTAAAGTAGTCTATGTGACCTCAGTGGTTCAACTATAATTTTCCAAAGCTTCGAGAATACTTTGTGTGCACAAAGAAAACTAAAATAATGACTTCCAATAATTCTTTCACGCCAAAGTCATCCTAGGGCGACACTTTGGAGAGTATCATGACACATGCGTGGGTTTTGATCTGCATGTAAACAATGGATGTGCGTGATGCTGCTGATGTAGAACACGCATGTGCTGCGTCTTGATTATGTGCAGACGAAAGCATACGCAGGCATCATTATATTCTCCAAAATGGAGACAGGGTGACTGGGGGGAAAAGAATAGTTCATTAATACAATTTCATCAAAAATATCTTAATTTGTGTTCCGAAGATGAACAAAGTTTTTACGGGTTTGGAACGACATGAGGGTGAGTAATTAATGACAGAATTTTTGTTTTTGTGTAAACTATCCCTTTAAAATCAAATAATTACTCTGTTTGTTTTTAGAATCTCAATCAGCCGACACAGCAAGGCTGGCTTAACCATTGGATGCAGTCAGGAGGCAGGGCGGGGCTAGCTGTTTGTCCAGCCAATTAAAGTGTTCAGGAAACCTTTTTTTTTTTTAAACAATCATTATTTTTCAACTTAGCTTTCTTAATGAAAGGTGTATGCTTCATATCTAATAGTTTTCTGTCCAGAAAGCAAAAGTAAACACAGTTCAAAAGTTTGGGGTCTGTAAGATTTGTTAATGTTTATGAAAATAGTCTCTTATGCTAATCAAAGCTGCATTTATTTAATTAAAATACAGTAAAAGAGTAATATTGTGAAATATTTTCACTGTTAATTTTTTTTTTTTTTTTTTTTTTTAAATTGAATTAGCTGAATTTTCAGCAGTCATTACTCCAGTCTTCAGTGTCACATGATCCTTCAGAAATCATTCTAATATGATGATTTGCTGCTTAAGAAACATTTCTTATTATTATAGATGTTGTAAACAGTTCTGCTGCTTAATATAAACTTTCGAAAGGTAGTGTATGTAATATTTATATATAAATAAGTAAATATAACCAAGTGATGCTAAATCCAATGTGAACTGCTCTTAATAATTTGATTAATTTGACCAAGAATTTTAGAGCAAGACGCTTGTAATGAGTGCGAAAGTAAAGTAAATTAATGGAGTGATGCATAGGACACAAGTGATGCATGTTTATTTGGCCTTTGATCTGTGTACTGTTTGGAGCCCAGCACTGCGAGAGAGAGAGAGAGAGAGAGAGAGAGAGAGAGAGAGAGAGAGAGAGAGAGAGAGAGAGAGAGAGAGAGAGAGAGAGAGAGAGAGAGAGAGAGAGAGAGAGAGAGAGGACTCATATCCCCGCCTACTGAAGATAACACACTAACCATCCACATTAGAAAGGGTCTCAAATGGATTCTCTCGCATTCATGTTTGTCATGGCAACCAAATAAAGTGCACAAGACAAAAAAGATTGGAGAAGCACTAATGGTTGAAAAACAAACTAACAAATAAATAAATAAATGAGAAATAATAAAGAGCTCAAGGAGAACAAATGAATAGATCACTTTTAGTGCTCTTAGAACTTTTTAGTCTCTTAATAATAATAATTAAGAAAATGTGTATGACTAGAAAGCTGAATTAACATTATATACACACAGTCCTAATGTCTCTGACTGCTTCCCTGCATCCTTCCTGACTGCAGCCTTATCAAAGAACTCCTTTCAGAGCAGAGCAGTGCTGAGGTTCAGAGAATAGCCAGAGAGAGAGACTCGGGCACAGTTTGGCTTGAAGTCATAACTCACATTGACTGATTGTGCTAAATGTTGTGCTTATTAGACTACAGTTTACATAATAAAATAAACACAACAGAAGTTAAGATGCAAAGAAAAGAGCACAAATTAAACATATCAGTTAAGGTAAGTAAGACAAATAGGGTCTGTGAATAGTGCAGTGGAGAATGCAAATTAAATCCTCTTGATTTCATTTAAATAAAATGCTTTCATTTTATGAATAAATGCTAATTAAATTTAGTCACAAATACACTTGAAATTGGTATTTTACAATAATAACGTAACGCTGATAGGGTTATTTTCCACAGAGAACTGCAAGCATCGAGAGGGATGTGGTCACTGGGGGGGTGTCTATATCTGAGACAGTTTGAGTATTTGTGTATAAGCAGATAATTGGATGTTTGTGTAAAGGCAACTCTAAATGAAAGCAAGACTGAATAAGAACGACTTCCTTGACCCAGGCAGAATATATGGCGGCCGCCAATAAGCACAAACACCTTTTAGCCTGTCAAAGTGAGACAATTTTGCCCGAGATGAAAGATTTTTACAGATTGAAAGACACTCTTTTTGGAGGGCATGCTTTTTAAAATAGAAAGCTAAATGTAAGGCATTATCGCCTGCACTGCCTCCGTGCACCCTTTGCGCTTTAAAATGGATAGACAGATATATGAAAGTGATGGGGAAGACAGGCTGGCCTCACCTCCTGCTCTCTGGGAAGGCCCAGTGTGGGTAATGCATCCACTCCAACTATTCATTCTCCTCTGCTCAATCCACAGACACTCGCACAGAGCAAAACAGTGTGGTTATGAGATAACTAAACTGTCTTGGAGTCCCTATAGTGAGCATATACCATACAGTTTCAAAGTTTGTGATTGGTATGATACATATTAAATAAAATATTCATAGTAAAATATTGTTATTATTTTAAAAACTGTTTTATGTTTCAATATTTTTAAAATGTAATTGATTTATGTGATGCAAGGCTGAATTTTCAGCATCATTACTCCAGTCTTTAGTGTCACATGATCCTTCAGAAATCATTCTAATATGATGATTTGCTGCTCAAAGAACATTTCTTATTATTATTATCTATGTTGAAATCTTCAAATGCACAGCATGTATTTATATATTCGCTTCATATTTCGCACTGCTCACACTTTACCAAGGGTTAACAATTAATCCTGTGTATTTATAAGCTGCTGTTTCACACTTTACATGGCTAAAAACATCTTACAATCTTATTTGCATATCTGTGGGGTCAGTGTTGTTAAATAGAATGTTCTGGGCATTTTAAATTCCTTTTAATGAAAGCGAATGAGGCTGTCTTTCACCAAAATGAAAAAGGGACCATAATGTAAGATGGTCCGTTTGACTCGTGCACTATATTCTAAATCATATGAAGCCAAACTATGGCTTGAGAGTTTATAAGAGTGATGTCCAATTTGTCAATCATTTATTTTGGATCACATTTTTTCATTAAATCAGTTAGTCCGGTTCACAAGAATGATCTTAATGATTCATCTTCAATTTGATTCTCAAGTTAAGCTAATTGACTCAGAGATCACTAACAGCCCACTTAAGTCAGAAAATAATGTCTAAGTTGAATAGATCACATTTCTGATAAATTTAATTTTATGGTACTTTTGCAACCTTTTTAAAGCTTGTCAGTGTCAGTTTGATTTTCATTTTATTGAAAAGAGTGACCAGTGATTCTGAGTGAAATATTCCTTGAAGTCTCAAAGATAGCAGCATGTTTGAAGCCCTGAGCTCTACATCAATGTTTCTCCAATTGTATGTTTTTCATCTTCCATTTTCTAAGTTTTCTTTCTTTATACTCAACTGTCCTCAACAGATACCATAAACATGCAATATACACTGGCTCTGGCAAATAATTGAATTTATTCATTACAACTATACATCCTATAAAATCCACATTGATTGTAAAGCTGGATCTCATCTGAGGAGGTCAAGGTTCTGTTTTCTATACCAGGATGACACCAATTAAGTTTTTTAAACACTTTCTTTACTTTCAAAGGCTGGGCGGTGTGCACACTCGTATTGGTTTCATCTAAAAGGTTTAGTCAAAGGGTGCATGCTGCTTTTGTCGTTTTCTTCCTTTGTTGAAGAAACAGCAAGGTCACAGAAAACAGAGTCTCCGTGTGCACTAATGAGTCACTGGCATGAGCCAAAAGGAAAGGATAAATAAAAGTGACATTGCCATCCCTTTGTCCATCAATTTTTTTCTCCTTCTCTGCAAAGCCCCCCCGCAACTCCACAGACCTGCCGGCAAGGGAATGTGGAGCTGTCACTGGGTTCCTCTGGTTAAACTTGCCTACAGGGCAGTGGTGGATAGTGACAGTGCTGCTAGTCATGATTATGGTCGCTTTTCCTAGACTCAGTGTTAATTTGTACAGTTTTGTGTCATTTTGGTCCATTTAAAATGAACATTTTAAAAAGGCATAGTCAAGGAAAATAACAAAATAATGAAATCATGAAAATAAGTGTCAAACAGACAGAATACATTTTTTTTCAATGTATACATTTATTAAATTATAAAATGTGAAATATAAAATGTGCAATTATTCGAGTAAGTACACACACAAAGTCCAACAAAAGTAGAGCCCAATGTTAATATTAAGGAATTTTGCATATTGCTTTTAACAGGTGTTTCAACTGTATTTTGAATTATGAATTGCATTAGGTTGTGTTTTAGAGTTGAAGGAAATGTCCATAATCTTAACAAATAATGTACTGTTAATAATCTGGCAAGACATTATCCGTTTTTCAACTATTTTTTTCTCTCATCACTGTATGTGCCAGTGTGATTTGCAATATTACATTTAGAGCAAATGCAATATTGCAACGTGCCCAAAATGGCAAATATATGACTACAGCGCTTTATGAAATAACATATTTGACAGGTCTCTTGTTGAACAGACCTGGAGGAGGACATGGACGTTAAAGACTCGAAATTCCTCCGTTACTTATTACAGTCAATGTCAACCGATTCACAGAGAGAGAGAAATTCTTTATTCACTGAAAAGGACACAACTGAATATACCCTCTTTGAATAGTCAATCTCTAAAGTTCAGAGATATGAGAACAGTTTTCTCTATTGCCCACTTCTTTTCATGTCAGACACTCCACCCCTCTGCAATGTGGAGACAGCTGTCAAAATATGTCTTTAAAGAAATAAATTAATAAATGAAAACTTTCCTGAGTATGTTTTTCTATTCCTCCCTCCTTTTATCTGACCCTGGGGAGGAATTGCAGGACGGTTCCTGTCATCCAAGCGTGGGAAACAGAGGCTGTCAGACTTCAGGCAGGATCCCAGCTGGGGTGCACTATGCTTGGCCTGGCCCCCACGGAGGGGATACTCTGGAAGAATCCCATCTCTCCAGGGAGGGGAGTGAGGCGCACGGACCCAGAGGGGGAACATGGAGAGATGGGTAGGCATTCTTAAAGTGAAATCAGCCACACATTCAGACAGGATCCGGTTGACCTAAACTCCCCCCTGTCTTGCCACACACTCCATCATTCCTTCAGATGTGAAATAAAATTAAGCCTAAGGTCTGTTTCACACATACAGTGTCTGTGGCGCGTGAGCAAGCTTGCCTTGTGCTTTCACACTACCTGTATTTATGCTTTCACACTTCAGCTCTGGATATATAAAAATGTTGTTTCTAGGTTACCCGCAATGAGTTTTATTGTAGTAATGGTCATAAATGTAAAAGAAGTATGTTTTCAACATGCTTTCGACATTCATTTTACTCATTTACAGCATAAACAATGTCTACAAACCATCAAGATGATTCCACTCTGGAAAAGTGAAACTTGTCGTACAACAAAGTGAGAAAAAGAGACACTAAAGTAACTTCCCAGAAACAGTGATGATGTAGAGCAAATGTATTTAGCATAATTATTACTATGAGGAATTCAATATTTTAATGCACTGCTTTTAAAAATAACATCCCCTGTTTGTTTAGCAACCTCTTTTACCCAATATGACTGAAAATGGCCAAAACAAGAAAAACAAGACTGACAACATTGTCATAATATAGATATTTCTCTATATGCCAGAACACATTAGCATCCAACTGGTTTCACTTAACAAATATAATGGATACAGCATCTCCCTGACACTACTATAACCAACACTATTAAGCCATTACACTAAATGACAGATTTCTATCAGTAATGTCTATATTTGAGCTTTTAGAGGTGGGAAACTTTGAGTATTTTCTACACAAACCATCTACAAGCAGTCTAGCAGGCATATTTAATGTGCTGCTCAGCATGCCCAGATCCTTTGAAACAGGTATTTCTGCACTACTATGGCCTCTTACAACCACGAATGCATTAATATGTATGTATTCAAATGATAGCTACAATGCCTTGTGGTAATGTCAGTAGTGAAATGTTTGCGGAGATGTATAATAGCATTTTCAAGACTGTTTCACAAATGACCACACACAGGAGAAAACAAGCATTGTATTATGCTGCAATATTAGTTGTGTATTTGTTCTGACCCTCAGGATAGAGACAAGGGAAGACCTCTCCACAGCAGAGATGCGCAGAAACCCAGAGCGAGCTACAATACGCTTTTATCCAAAAGCATAACACTAAACACAAGACAGATTAATAATGCTTATGAAGAAGAAGAAAGACAAAGAAAGAAAGAAAGAAAGAAAGAAAGAAAGAAAGAAAGAAAGAAAGAAAGAAAGAAAGAAAGAAAGAAAGAAAGAAAGAAAGAAAGAAAGAAAGAAAGAAAGAAAGAAAGAAAGAAAGAAAGAAAGAAAACACAAATCATGAGAGCCATTGAAGGTAAGAGAAGAAATCACAGCTTGATAAGGCAGCCAGCTCCGTGAGTCTGAATTTGCCTGAGAGCATTCTCTCCTCTACACATGTATACATCATCTTGAAGTCTTCTAAGAAGCAGCTCCCCTGCCATGAAGTTTCAGCGATGTGTCATACAAAGTGAAGCTCTGTGCTGCATCTCAAATGCAGGCATTTTGGGGACTGCCCTTTTCAGCACTATGAACACACAGTCTTACTTCACCCTCTTTCTCTCTCTTACCGTTTCACTCCTGGGCATTGCTCTGTCCGTTTACATATTAATGAGAAGCGAACAGCTATTTTCTTTTAATCATGAGGAGAGAGACATCCAATGGGAGCGAACAGGACAGCTGTGGCTATTTCTGGGAGGGTCAGAGGAGGCTGACTTTTTCCTCCTATAGCAGCCAATCGGTAACAAGATGAGATTATTAACATGCTCCGTATTCAGTTTAGGGACGTCCTTTGGTCAACTGGAGCAGGGCTGAATAAATGTTTGAGTGTATTATAATGACTGCTGTAACTATGATGACATGCAGAGAGTATGGGGTTGACTCAGAAATAGGGATGGGAATCATAAACAATTTAATGATTCTGGTTCTGGTTTTAGTAGTTTTAAGGAATAAATATTTGGTGGTAAAAAATAAATGCAATTCCATTGCCAAATGATTAGATAATTTCAATAATAAATCAACTGGAAACAAGGCTCCAGCATTCCTGCGTCCCTACAGAGGATAAGTGGTTTGGAGAATGAATAGATGGATGGATAAATCGAAAACAATAATACACTGCATCATACACAGACTTTTAAAGACTTTTCACATTCCGTTTAGTGTCAGCAGCTAATACTTGGCCGTTCCTATATATTAAACACCAAATAGGTCTACTAAACATATTAAAATGGGGTAAAATGCTTCATTATTTACATGCCAAGTTCTGTCATGAAACTCTAGATCGTGTAGGCTGATAAATCATTAACGCAAAGAGATGATATTCACAGCGTTAAACTACTTGGCACAAGCTGATTGGTTTACGTTGCAAATGCAGCCAAACTTACTACTTTAAATTTAAATGGATTGTCAGCATTCACTAAAACAGCTCGCATCGCACTTTTAGGGTTCGTCTGAAACCCTCCACCTCCTCAGCTACACCTGTATAGATCTGCTACAGGTGTGTGTGTGTGTGTGTGTGTGTGTGTGTGTGTGTGTGTGTGTGTGTGTGTGTGTGTGTGTGTGTGTGTGTGTGTGTGTGTGTGTGTGTGTGTGTGTGTGTGTGTGTGTGTGTGTGTGTGTGTGTGTGTGTGTGTGTGTGTGTGTGTGTGTGTGTGTGTGTGTGTGTGTGTGTGTGTGTGTGTGTGTGTGTGTGTGTGTGAGAGAGAGAGAGAGAGAGAGAGAGAGTGGGGGGGGATATTATATTATAATGATATTACATTGATTCTACTTAGCAAACAAATGCCTAATTGTACTTTGTGAGTCTTACAATCCAGACAATTCCTAAACATTTCACCTAAGTTAATTAGGCAAAATAATTAACAAAAAATTGTTATCAGGAGCCTTAGCTGAGTCTTGATCTCTTTGGCTGATTCAAGAGACTGGCAGAAAATCCACATGCTTTCAACAATAGGTAACTTTCTTTAATTTGATTGCCTTGCTTTGGGTGTATTCTCTGTTAACAACTTTCTTTTTTCTCTCTCATATTAGTGATCCAGCCACAGACACCCTGTGAGGCTTGGTGGCTCATGTGAGGTACAGACTCATGCACGGATGGCATGAAGCATGGGGGTGTTGCGACCGAAAGCCATTGATTCAAAAGACATTATGTGAGTCAGGAAGATGTTATATAGCAGATAGAAAGATGCCAACATCATGCCAAACACAGAAAAACACTGCAGACTTGAGTTTAGCCTTCACATTCTATAAATGACAATGAAAAAAACAGAGAAAGCTGTTATGAATCATGCTGATGAGTAGTTTCATGGTCTCCAGACTAATGCTGCATGAAGTTATTAATCTGATATATTCTGAAATTGCATTAATAATTATTTCACACTTCTGTTGAAGACACTTTGTATACTAAATTTGAGTCAATCGAATGGTTTGAAATTTGTTTTTGGAAAATGAGGAATAAATAGGGAATAAATTTAATTTGCTCTTGATGACAGTAAACAAGAGAGTCATCGGGGATTTATATTTGATCTCTCATCTCATTTATTAGTAAAGCTGTTTAATCCTAGTGCTGTAGAGAGAGGGAGAAAATTTAAATATTTGATATTTCCTCAGTTTTGAAATGAAAGAATGAGGGAATGGTGATAATTCATATTATCCACAGTATACCTGTATATATGCACATACACTATTACAGAATGTATTGGATCATCTAAAGTCCAAGAAGAAGAAGAAGAAGAAGAAGAGTATGAAAATCTCTAATGACTCTGCAGATATCATAAAACAAAAGTTTTTATATTTTTAACTTCAGGTGATGATCGAGTACAGATGATCGAGTACAGTATTTTTAGCACTCTAAGCATTTTTTATTGAAAGGTTAAAAAACTGAATTTTGACTTTACAAAAAAAGGGGGGGGGGGGGGTTGTCATCTTGCACTTGGCAGAGGAGGCAAACATAAGACAAAGGCCTCAGTTGCTCAGTCTATTCATTATCTGAGAAAAGTGCACACAGAACTATATTTTATGCTAAGAAGTACTCTTAGTAATGCTGAGTTAATATTATTCAGCTTTAAACACAGACAATGCTTGAGAAATTGCCAAAACCTTCCTTAGAGGAAAAACTGGAAAGCAGTATGCTCCAGTGTTAGAGAAAACATTACACTAGTGTTGTCAAAAAACTATTCAGACACTCATGTTGACTGAAAGAAAATCTAACCTACTTCAGTTTGGATGTCTCTGACCAACCTTTACTTTATATATTCAAGCTTTGTTTGTATTATATGGAAGTTAACACATGATTGTTACTGACCTCAGATCAGTTCCTTTTATATGTGGTTTGGTTCAAGCCCAAGTCACATTTAAATTCACAACAGCCTCTCTGGGGGCTCTGGGGTTTGTTACTGTATTTATTCAGTGTATTTTATCTGTCTCTTACCTGTTCTTGTGTGTGAGTGTATATGTGTGTGTGTGTTTGTCCACAGAGAAGGCAGGACAGCTCTCCTCTCCCACACAGCAGTTCATTTACATTCAGCTCAGAGATGTGTCATAAATCACCTGAGCCGAGAGTAATGGGGCCTGCACTGGGGAACTCTCTCTGCTCTCCTTCCCGCTTGCTCTCACACAACAGCACACACACACACACACACACACACACACACAGTATAGGCCATGCATACATCTAAGTGCAATGGCAATACAATAGTGAAATCGTAAAATACAGTACTATACAGTATACTGTTAGTTAGTGTGTATAAAAGCACCCAAAAATCACCAAAAACTTTTTCAGATATCGGCTTCACCACTCAAAGGGCTTTAGAGATTAGCACACGCATGTCTTGCAGGGCTCCCAAGCCACTCCTGAGTGTGGATGAAGGAATGCCCTACAGGACCCTGCCCGAATTAACCTCAAACGCACACATCTTACCCATGGGCTTCTGTAATACTTTTACACAGTCTAACCTTACAGCTTAATCCTCAAAAACAAACACGTTTACACTTACACTTACTTACTACCTTACTATGCAAAGAGGTTATTTATTAAAGGGAAGAAAAAACGGTCTTCTAATTTATAAAAAATTCAGTCAGGGTCAATAAATAATGTCAAAAGTTCAGAAGCATATCCACTTGTTAAGTTGTGCCGTATTAAATATTGCTTCCGTGTCCAAGCTTCCACTCTGTTTCAGTTGTGAATAGGACCTTAACAGCCATTAATGAACATTTAGGTTTATTTATTTCACACATTTAAGCTAAGCTTTTAAAAACTCATGGTATACACGACATGCAGCCTTTGGGCTCACGGCACCCCAGACACCAGTATTTTAATAATTCATAAGAAATGAATAAATGTCTGGTCAACCGAGATTTCAAAATGTCTATAAAGATTAGATTCCTGATTTTTTTTATCAGTATTACAATTTTGTTAAAACATATATGTCATTAAAACGTTTGTCTACTAAATAAGTGTTCCTGTGGCTCAGTGGTAAAGCATTGCGCTAGCAGCGCAAAGGTTGTGGGTTCAATTCCCAGGAACACACATACTGACAATAAATGTATAACCTGAATGCACTGTAAGTCTCTTTGGATAAAACATCTGATAAATGTAAATAATATATATACACATATACACTCACCGGCCACTTTATTAGGTACACCTGTTCAATTGCTTGGTAACAGCAAGTTAATCAGCCAATCACATGGCAGCAACTCAATGCAGTCTGAGTATGGATCTTTTTCACATTTCAGGGTTTCTCAGCAGTGGAAGTCGTCATAGTTGGGTTAACTTGAAGAGCAGTGAATACCACAGATATATTTTTTGCTTTCCCATTTGCTCAAATAGTAAAATAAAAAACTCTACGATAGTGTTTTCATGAGTTTCAATAAAAGGAAAAAAATTGAGAAAGACTGATAACGGCAGCCAGAAGACAGAACGATGTCAAATTTACCATCCTTTCCTTTAGAAACATCCTCACATTAGCGTAAACTATTTTTTTGTAATTTGATACAAAGTTAATATAGTACAAAGAATAGTGTTATAAATGTACATACATTTTGTTAAAAATACAAATATGAAGAACTTTTGAGGATTTACGATGTTGATGACCATTAAACGCGTCATCACAGTCTTGTGAAAAGGGTTCATTTCAAAAACTGCTGATCTACTGGGATTTTCACACACAACCATTTTTAAGGTTTACAGAGAATGGTGAGAAAAATATATAATATACAGTGAGCGGCAGTTGTGTGGACGAAAATGCCTTGTTGATGTCAGAGGTCAGAGGAGACTGGGTAGACTGGTTAGAGATGATAGAAAGGCAACAGTAACTCAAATAACCACTCGTTACAACCAAGGTATGCAGAATACCATCTCTGAACGCACAACACGTCGAACCCTGAAGCAGATGGGCTACAGCAGCAGAAGACTACACCAGGTGCCGCTCCTGTCAGCTAAGAACAGGAAACGGAGGCTACAATTCACACAGGCTCACCAAAATTGGACAATAGAAGATTGGAAAAACGTTGCCTGGTCTGATGAGTCTCGATTTCTGCTGCGACATTCAGATGGTAGGGTCAGAATTTGGCGTAAAGAACATGAAAGCATAGATCCATCCTTCCTCGTCTCAACGGTTCAGGCTGGTGGTGGTGGTGTAATGGTGTGGAGGATATTTTCTTGGGACACTTTGGGCCCCTTAGTACAAATTGAGCATTGTTTAAATGCCACAGCCTACCTGAGTATTGTTGCTGACCATGTCCATCCCTTATGACTACAGTGTACCCATCTTCTGATACCCATCTACTTCCAGCAGGATAATGCACCATGTCACAAAGCTCAAATCATCTCAGACTGGTTTCTTGAACATAACAATGAGTTCACTTTACTCAAATGGCCTCCACAGTCACCAGATCTCAATCCAATAGAGCACCTTTGGGATGTGGTGGAACGGGAGATTCGCATCATGGATGTGCAGCCGACAAATCTGCAGCAACTGTGTGATGCTATCATGTCAATATGGACCAAAATCTCTGAGGAATGTTTCCAACACCTTGTTGAATCAATGCCATGAAGAATTAAGGCGGTTCTGAAGGCAAAAGGGGGTCCAGCCCAGTACTAGCAAGGTGTACCTAAAAAAGTGGCCAGTGAGTGTGTGTGTATATATATATATATATTTATATTATTTAGTAGACAAACAACGTTTTAATGACACACACATACAGTATATATGTATATACATTTATATATTTATATTATTATATTTTATATTCCATAAAAATATATTGCTTATTTAAACATAACATATTTGTATTAAATATATACATGTATGTGTTTGTATTTATATATACATAATAAATATACATAATACACACTCATTTTATGTAAACAAACACTTTTATTTTGACGCAATTAATTGCTTGACAGCACTAATATATAAATGGGTAGTTGATGTATCAATGTGTCCTAAGGTGTGACGGAAAAATGTAATTAAAAAACCTATATGATTTAAGATAAACCTCTCTCATGCTATTTGTATCTCTAAGAATGAAGATACTTTTTTTGCATGTTATTTGTATGTTAAGTTTTTTCTACATTTTTGCTATGTCACACCATAGGACACAGTCCAATTTTTATTTGTCAACTACCCATATATATATATAATATATATATATATATAACATGTATTTTATCATACATTAAATTAACATGTAATAAAAAGTAGTTAGAATTTTTCATAAAAAACAGATATTAAATAAGCCTGCTTATTAAATAATAATAAAAAGTAATTAGAAATAAGTAATTAGAATTTTTCATAAAAAACAGGGACGAAATAAGCCTGCTACAAACTAAATATGATGAGTAACAGGGTTAAAAGACACACGCAGAGGCAGGTTTAACCGAAATTAGGCTATCACTCTGGGATAGCTAGTCTGGCACCGCATGTAGGCTAGCTACATTTCATGCTAGATTAATTTTATGTTAGATAACAACAGATATAATAGTTTTCTCTCAGAAGAGCATGGCTTTTCTGCATTTCCTGCTTTAAATAAATTAATGAGAAATCAATTGGACTGTTTGTGGAAAGTGCCTCCAGCAGTGAAAATGAATCAGTTTATCAGTGAAACTAGTAGTGTCTGGATTAGATGTCGTAAGCCCCACAGCTGCTGGCAGTGCAGTTCCCAGGACAGTGCACTGTGGGCCGCTAATCTACAGGGCTGAGCTGGCCTAGTGGCCCACTTCACTTCAGGGGGGAGACTGCATCTCTGTTCTCTGCCAGATCCTAGCATATAATCACTGAAAGATCACTCTCTCTTCAACACAAACATAAACGTTCTGGCCAACAAACCTGCAGACCATGCTCACAGTCTGGTTTCTTTTTTATGAGTATGCTTTGCCTGTGTCTTTGTTTTAACTGAGGAGCAGAGATACATTCATTGTGTGTCATTTCAGATTCTTTCACAAAGTAGAAATACTAATGCAAAAACTTGATTTTTGGAGAATATTCACTATGTTTCAGATATTTTCCTGCCATTCAAAACAATTATTTTTTAATCACTTTTGAATATCATCTGATCCTTCTGGGCAACATATATAACAAAAACTATGGTAACATTTTATTTTAGGATCTCTAAACTAGTTGCTTATTAGTATGCATATTACTAGAATATTAGCCATTTATTAATAGTAATTAAGCCTTATTAATGCCTTATTCTACACGACATTATTCTACATCCCTAATCCTACCCAATACCTAAATTTAACAACTACCTTACTAACTATTAATAAGCAGCACATTAGGAATTTATTGAGGGAAAAGTCGTAGTCAATAGTAAATAAGTGTTCCCTATTCGTGTTACCAGAACTATGTATAAGTAGGTGTAGTGAGTGGTGATGGTGGACAGTAGGTGGCAACAAGTGACCGTATTTTTCAGTGCGTCATTAACACATTCAGTCAAGAGATTCATTTAAAAAAACTGATTCAGTCAACACATGATTTTTGGCATCCAAGTATGCAAAGTATTCCCTACTATAATATGCAACAAAAAAAAAATAAAACATTTTATGTAATAAGAGCAGTTTATCCAAATTCGCAGTATTCGTTAAACAGTAGGCAAAAAGTATCCATTTGACTTACTAAATTCAGAAAGCAAATCTAAGGGATGCTTTAGGGACATGAGGCCAAGGGAGAGGATTTGTAAATGACAGTGAAGTGACGCTGACGCTGATAGATCGTGTGACCATGTAACACATGCATTATGTCCAGATCATGTTCAAACTATACACACATACATATTATATAGAACATAGCTTTTTAATGGTCACTGAGTAAGTTCTTATTCAAATGTAGTACCTACTCAAACAGTGTGTGATTTAAAAGCAGCTAATATTTTCAAAATGAGCCATTGAATCCCTCACTAAACTAATTTGTTCAAAACACTTATTCATCTGCAGATTAAACAAGTCTTTATGAGTGAGTTATTGAAACTTTAATTCAAACAATTAATTCAAAAATGTATTAATTCAGGACCCAAAACAAGCTGCTGTCTTTATGAATGAGTCACTGAATAATTTACTCAACTCAAGCAATAATATTTGTGCAGTCGTGCTGCAGAAATCGAATTCCTGAATAATCTGTCCTTTTTACAGACTGTGATAATGTTATTAACATTGTTAACAGTTATTAACACAGTTATTAACATTGTAAACCTAGCAAAAAGTTTGTATTTTTTTATCATGTACATTTATAACACTATATTTTGTGTTTTCATAACTTGGCATTAAATGACATAAAACTAGATAAGGCTGCTGCGTGAGTTTCCAATACAAGGATGAGGGAGTGACAGCAAATGTGACAACTTTCTTTCTTAGACAAATGTAATAAAACTCTTGATTGTTTTTTTACCTTTTTTGGAAAGTGATAGAAATGCTATCATATTTTTTTTCTTTGCCATGAGGGCAAATGAGATCACAAAGAATACATTTGTTGTGGTTTCTGTTCACCACTATTGTTTACCCAACTATGACGATTTCTGCTTTGGAGAATTCTGTAACGCCAAAAGGGTCCATTAGCTTCTAATCAACCATAGTTTATTTGTAAATCTCTGATAACTAAAGACACAACACAGCAACTTGAAGACATGTCAAGGGCATACACGAAAAGGGATGAATGAGAATGCATTAATCGAAGTACATTAGTCATATATTTATTTGAGCTCAGAATGAATCACTAGAGAAAGACTAATGGCATATATAGTTGGTTTAAATATGACAAGGAAAATGAAAAACATCCTTTAACAGGACTCTTGTTATCTGAGAGATCATTTATGCTTGCTTTACTATCTCTGCCAGGCAGTGACATCATTGCTGGTTGTAAAGGTTATAAATCTCAGCAGAAACAAGATCGCCCGCTGCCCTGTCTCTCTCTCTGTATCTAACAACATAAAAGAAGGAGAATGTATCTTTGACCTACAGCTGCGGACGGAGGCTGTATCTATTTATCGTCATCGCTTTTAAAAGACCTTGTCACTCTGTTTTCTGATCTCTCACCTTCCTTCTTTCTTCCCACTCTTTCAAATCTTTCTCTCAAACTGTACTATAGAAAAACTTTAGTCAATCAAGTTGAGATGGAAGTTGTTTAAAATAAAGCATACAGTTAAATATATGCATTATATCTGCATTGTGTCTGTTTTAAATAAACGTCATTTTCTCAGTACGAATCCGTATTATTTCAGAATTGTAATTATATTTTGTCTTTCAGTTGCTAACACATAGGCTAATCTGTATTCAGTTCAAACCTAAATCAGTAGTTAACTTAAATGAATGGCAGGTTACTTCTACTTACATCAGCTGTGGTCTGGGCTGTCTCGTCTCATAGGCAGACCCACACTAAATATGTATGTGACCTCACAGTGTCAAGGACCAGAAAATGACTCCGAGGTGGCAGCATTATGCTGTGAAATCACAGTGATTTTTACATTATAGTAAGCTCCTGTATATTTATACTGTGCTGGTACTTAGGTTCCCAGCATGCACTGTGCAAAAATAAATTATAAGGGTGCATTGTTTTATTTATTTATGCATTACTATTTTATTTGGCTGTTCTTGTTGTCATGTTTGTTGTCACTCTGGCCACCCAAGATGTAGACAAGTCTTTTTTTTCAGAACAGAATAGAAGAGATTTGGGGAAATTTTGCAATATCACTTGTGAATGGGTGCCATCAGAATGAGAGTTCAAACAGCTAATAAAAACATCACGGTAATCCACAAGTAACGACTCCAGTCTATCAATTAACGTCTTGTGAAGAGAAAAGCTGCATGTTTGTAAGAAAAACAAATCCTTCGTTAAGGCATTTTAACTTTAAAGTGTTGTTTCTGGGCAAAATACGAGACCATAATCCACAATAACCTCCAGTGAAAATGTCACTGTTGGACTCCCGTTCACTGCAGTGGATCAGAATGGTGAATAGATTTTGTGAACATTTTCATTTTTCTATACCTTTAAATGTGTGTTTCTTAATTTACAACATTTTTGAGTTCTGTATTTTCAGTATTTATATCTGTTTGATAACTCAAAGTTCACCAAATGTATCCAAAAAGTAAATAAGGTCTAACCAAACACTATATCATGCGATTTCCAATGAAAAACAGTTATTAAGAAATACCATTTTGTATTGTAAAAAAAATACAGTTCTAAAGAAAACAATCTTGACATGAACACATGTGGTTGTGTATGTGAGCATCTGCATGTCCGTTAACACACTCACCATTCTTCACACACTGATCGTAACTCCTGCGAGTACGAGTTCAGCATTTCCACTCTGATTATTCCCAGATGAGTGTGTAGTGCTGGAGAATGGAGGGGCGGCACTGTGTTAACCCAGTAATAAAATCCCCCTCTTTAAAGAGGACTCACAGAAGCACAATTAGCCCTCTGACATCTCTTACTGCATGATTTATGAAAGGAATATTCCTCTGCACCTCTTCTCCCGCCTCCCTCTGTCACACACTTCCTCATAGTATAGAAAGAGTGAGAAAAACCTACTGACTGAAGGGAAAAACAGAGTTTGACATGAAACAGCAACGGATGGGGAGAGGAGCATGAGACAGAGGGAATGAGAGAGAGAGAAGTGAGAAGAAATAAAGTATTTACAAATAATAAATAAAGAGAAAAGGTGAAGCTTCTTGTTTCTTGGTTGGTATCTCCCTCCTGGCAGCCTGGTTACCTGCCATGTGTGAACAAGCTTCAGCTTAGATAATCATCACCTCATTCACCTCTAATTGCCATGTGTGTCATCAGCAGACCACTTCTATAGTGTGGGTGGGCTTACTTAGATATACTGTGGGGATAAATTTGTCCCCAGATGTGAACTAAATATAGATAACCTCCCCTTGGGGATATAATATAATAATAATATAATATATATATACACATATAGTCGGGCTGTCAGTCGATTAAACTGTTTAATCTAAGTAATTACATGTGTCAATTAACTAATTTAATTAATTGAAAAATGAATTTGGCTGTGAAAATACCCACAAAAGTTTATTTAAATCTGTTTTTGTATTAAATGAGAAAGTATCAAGTAGACATTACAAATTGTAGCTTTAGAAATAAATATTTTATTTGATTTAACATAAAATGTATTATACATAAACATTTAAGCTACAATGGCCTAACATGAACTATGGAACATAAAAGAAGATGATTTGAGAAACATAAATGAGAAACAGTGTTTTTTTTCACACAATGAAAGTCATTGGTAACCAAAAGTCAACAGAAACTGTTGCCAACAGTCTTCAAAATACCTTCTTTTATGTTCCACAAAATACATTTTGAAATTACATGAGGGTGAGTAAATGATGACAGAATTAAATTTTTTGAGTGAACTATCCCTTTAATGTTTATTATTATTTATTTTTTTATGAAATTATACTCTAAATAAGAAACTAAACCTGCCAGCATGTGGCAGTAAATGCCTTTATGTGTCATTCATTAATTCGATTTGTTAATATGGCTGATTCATTCAGGAATTAAGTAAATGGCTCACTTCATGAATGTTCCTTTGAGTCGTTGATTCACCCGATTCATTCAAAACCAGATTCATTCAGAAACTAAACGCCCCTGTGTTGCTCAGACACACGCAAAGATTCTGCTGTGGCTTTAAACGTTATATGTTCTCTGCGAAATTGAAAAAAAAAACATAATATTGTGCTTAAAAAATAAAACAATATTAACTTCTTATTTACTGAACTGTTGAATAAAATCACATTTAAACTTGTGATATTCTGAACAAAATCAGCACTCAAATCAGTGTGATATCGTATGATATAAATATGAGTCAAAAACTCACACAGAGGCATTTTTAGAGCATAACTGCATTTATGGAGTTGTTGCCCTGCATCATTTTGTCAACAGTCAAATATATGAAATATAAGCTGATGTACAGGTCTGGGGGCGGGTCCTGTGCATTAACTGCGTTAACTAATTAAGTTAACACCTTAAATTGACAGCCCTTATACAGGATACAGTATATAATATATATAGTAAAAGTATAAAATCATTCGGCCAGTATAAAACCGAATTGTATAAGTCTACAGCAAGGTGAAAGAAGTGGAGAGATTGACAAGACAGCACTGAGAGATCGACATAATTATGGAATGCGAGTTACTGTTGATACTGTATCTGTTTTCACAGAAGTATAAATAGAAAGAGGGTATATACGCTAGTGTCAGCAGCGCAGTGAAGTGAAATCAGACTATTCCTGATCGCTGAGACTGACAGTTGGAACCTGAGGCTGGTTAGCTGTGATGTGCTGATCAGCAGGGCCTGACCCGCTCTGGCTGAGCCTTGAGTCAGAGCATGGTGATGTTACCCCTCAGGGGTCTCCGCTGCCATCATCATTATCATCAGCACCCCTGACACTGTTGTTTGTTACACATTAGCAAGTACAGTGAGTTTCACAAAAACACAGTTTCCTTCCTTTGTTTATGTCTTTCTTCTTTTAAATGTTGCTGTACATGGGACCAGAATAACTACACTGTGATTGGATAGAACATTTCTAAAGCAGGTTTATAATCTAATACAGGTTCATACTATACACTGTAAATGACAAAGAATGTAAACAGCTGCAGTAAAAACCTGTCAATTGGTTAACTGTAAGTCACCTTCTCATATACAGTGAACCAGGACCCATGGGATAAAGTGGTCTATAATGACCTTTCATTTGGCGTGACATTTCATATCACAAAAGGAAGAAAAATAGGGGAAAAGCATGCCATTGCAGCATGTTTATTTCTAATTAACTTTTTTGTTTATTTTTTATTTTTGCATTGAAATAACAAAAAAACTAAATGTTTTAAACAAAATATTTTTTATTAAATTAAATATTAAAATAAAACATAATAAATTATATATATATATATATATATATATATATATATATAATATAGTAACTGTATATATAACATGTAAAAATATATATAATTTAAATAAATTTTATTTTATAGACAGAAACTTACTTTAGTAACATACTGTTAACAAAATTAAATTTTACTGTATTTTACAGCAAAACTTTTTTTAAACAAATTTAAATTCAAGATTAATCTATGCCTCTTTTTTAATTTATTCAAAAGGAGTCTTTTGTAAACTAATTGTTTTTCAGATCTTTTTCTCAGTTTATTTTAACATCAGTGTAGTAGTGCAACTTAACATGAGAGATGTGTTAAGGTTGATGTCAATAAATAAGCGTAACAGAGGCTCACTTTGACCATGCATTCGGATGGCAGTCTCCTCTGTTGGCTCATCGACAGGGAAAGCAGAAGGAAAAGGTCAGTTATCTGGACCAGGAAAGCACTGAAAGGCAAATGTCATAACATTTAGGGCTACGTGCGAGCATTCTTTATGCTCAAACACATTTGTGTCTCATACACTCTGCTTTGTGTACATCTCTGCTCTTTATGCTGGGCTTTATCACAATCATTGTGAGCATGTAACTAATAAATGAAGCAAAGAGCATCAGTGTTATATCCATACCCATTAATGTCTGAAATGCTGTTCTGTAGTCCTCGCTCCGTCCACTCTATTAATGCGTGTGATTGAATCAATCCGGCCTGGGCAGTATGAGTATCCAGACTGTGGCTGAGAATAGCACATGTAATCCCTCTAATGACAGACTGCCTATTAGACCTCTCATTCAGGGATCGGACACAGTGAGTTAACCAGATTACACACTATTTACCACCAGGGAGGAAGGATGTGTTTATATTTCTCTGGCTTTTCACATTAATTTTACACTTTTCAATGTTGGGCACAAAATATAACTTTTTCACTCACCAAAATAGAGCTATAAAACACCACAGGGAATGGGTTTTATGGTCAGACTGGATAATAGCGTTTGGTCCAGCATTGCACCAGAAGATGCGCACGCAAGCAGACATGTGTCATCTATCTGCATTTTATCTCCAGACAGAATTTTTCTGAATCATTCACATAAGTTTCTTTGACAGAGAGAGCCCACTGAAATGTTTCCTAGCAACATGACACTTCAAGCTTTCTGCGTGCACTAGCTGTTTTTGGAACTCATCGTCATGGCAAAATAAACAGTGCGGTCGGGTCTGACAGACACACAAACTAGCGCTAAATGTCATTCAACCATTATTATTATTACGCCAACACAGCTCTAATTTAAAAATGCAATTTTTATTAGCCAACCTTCACTTTTTTTAAAACTATCAAACAACTGAAATAGCTTGATGTTTACCACATGCAATCCTAAAAAGTTATAGCATTACACTCTATTGCTATTTTTCATAATGTTAATGGTAAAAGGCTATAGACGGTTTCAGCAGCAACAACATAAACAAACGTTACTGCGCATACGCGTGTTTGTGGCCCTAACTTAACCTCCGGTAGACATCCAAATAGAATCAATAACAACAGCTCCCACTAGAGTAGATACATTTGTGATAACAAGCTAAATATGTTTGCTGCGTAAATCAGATGGATTTATTAATAATGCAAATTCCTTCTCTGCCAGCAGAAGGTGCTTTAAAGCAGGAGAAGTAGAGGTTTCCCGGTAATGGCTGTTGGGCTGGACACAAAGCAGCGTTGAGCTTACAAACGCTGCTTTATCAGACATTACATGCAAGATGAAATTAAAATAACATTGAACATTTTCTAAAGACAGTGTTCCTTCAGAAATACAGTGATATAAAACACCCGCGCCTCGTTTTGGTTTTTAAACGTGCATCACGTGCTCATGTTTATTCAACAAAGCCTTTTGGAAATCGCTCAGTTTTGATATCGTTGCGGGTCGCCACAAATAAATGTATGTATGTGAAACACTTCCCTCAGCACAACCACCTGAGCCCAACTTCATTACTCATCACCTTAACTTTAACTGCGCTTGTAGCCGGCGCCACTAACCAGCCCGATAAACAAACACAGACCGGAAGTTAACTTGGGCCGGGCGCGTGCACCCGATGAAACCGTCTATAGAAATGTAATAGTAAAACTTGTTAATTGATTAAAGGCATAGACCTAGTTTAAGAAATAGGTAATTTTACAGTAACATATTGTTAAATGTACAGACTTTGGAAGTAAAAAAAACAGTCATCTTATAATTTACAGTGAAAACACTGTTAACTGACATTCACACAGTTCACTGTGTAAGACATTTGGTGGTATTTGATTTAAACTATTATGTTTCTTGTTATCATGTATGTACATTTGGGTTTCGTTTTACATCATAAGTTGTTTACTGCATTATTTTAGTATTGTGTGTTACCATGATGGTGTTTTGTGTGCATGACACCGTGTGCACCTTCTGTATATTAGTATACACCTCAGCTTGTGAAAAAGACACTTGTGATAAACTTTGATTCATTGTGGGTCTCTTTTACTGCCCATATTGTTACTGTTGTTATCAGTATTTTTTATAGATACCAAATGAAGTAGAGGGACGCCATATTTATATCATGCATTATAGCAGGCATCCTCAAATCTGGACCATTCCTGCAGAGTTTAGCTCTAACCCGAATCAAACACACCTGAGCATGCTAACCAGAGTCTTCAAGATCATTAGAAAATCACAGGTAGGTGAGCTTGATCAGGGTTGGAGCTAAACTCTGCAGCAGATTGGACCTCCAGGGAAAGATTTGAGGAACCCTGCATTATAGTGTCCTTGTTTTGTATGTGGTCTTTTAGTTTGTAATTGTGCCTGGTTGCTGTTCCATTTTTTCCCTGTCATTAGTCTGTTTCCAGGTGTATCTAGTTAGTCGTGTATATACAGTATATATCTAAAGTTCTAGCATGAAACTCTAGATGGCACAGTATGATGGGTCAAACTTAATCTGACATAATTACATCATTGTAACATGGCACAGCTGATTGGTTCTCATCTGTATCGGTAACTAATGAGCTGCTGCTCAACATTCAAACTTGGCTAGTGATTGCTATAGAAGCTGCTCAGCTCCACCTGTATAGATCTGCTACGGATGATTTCACATATGCTATATATGGGGGTTATATGTGCAGCAGCAGTATTTCTTACATGCTCACAGCAGCATGTTGTGGATGTATTTGCACTAGAAAGTCTCGGTACTTGGACTGCCGCCGCAGCAGCAGCAGTTTTGTGTTTTGTTACATTCTAATATAGTGCTTGCAACTGGATCCTACATTTCTTTGTCTCTAAATCTATCTTCATGATGATTAACATTAGATCATCGGTAAATTAATTATATAATTTTTTTTTTATTTACGTTCAGTCTTGTAAAAACTGAAGTGTCGCTACCATATTTTTACAGTGAAATTCTGCCAATCATAGCTGCCAGTTTTTTGCCCATAAACTTGCCAGATTTATTATTTACAGTGTAACAGAAAACAACTATCAACAACTGTGGTAGCAATAGTTGTTCAATGATACCACAGATCACCCAAAATTGTAAAGTCCACACCTCCACCTCCTCATCTTCTCCATGACCAGACTCATGCCTGTGGGCAGAGCCTCAGGGTGGGTGAGCACTGCTCAGGCCACCCACGGTGTGCCCACCCAAAACCTGGCTCTGCTGCCAGGGAGGCCATATGGGCTCAGGCTGGCACACAGCCCCTCAGCTGGGGAAGAGCCAGTCTGTCGGAGTGGATGACTTAGCCGGTCTCCACCGGACCTCTGGAGAGGGGTGGCCATCTGGTGTCCCTCCCCGCAAAACAACTCCCCCCACCCTAATGGTTTGAAATGGAACAAGAGCGTAATGAAAGAATGCACAGCAAACTCGTGCTCTCTAAGTTTTCGCGCAGGTGCGATATCAAGATGGAGATGAGGGGACTGCTAGCCGCTACATGAAGCCAATGGGGCGCCAGAGCAATTACATTTATTAAAGAGCACGGTGTATTATTGAGCTCAATCCTTTTGCGCAAATGGGACCTTGGTTATCGTAGCAGGAATGTAATTTCTGGTTCCATATGAGGAAGTGGTTTTAAAATACATTTCTATGTACGATAACTGTATAATTGAGAGTCTGTGTGAAATTGCCTTTATGATAATGTTAGGCACACAATTCCTTTTCTACAAAAATGAAGTAGAATAGTTGTTAAATACACCGTGTGAATGTTATTTTACCGGAAGATGAAAGGAAACTGAATAAAAATGAACATGCAGTGGCACCTTAAAACAAAACAGATTTACCAGAAAGTTTCTCGTGTAAACTCACCCGCAGACTGTTTGTCATGCTTATTTGGCAGGAGACAGGAGTGAACAAAAATCAACAGTTCAGCTACTGAGCCTTCCCAGCAATCTGGATACAAACCTCCCACTATGCAATCTGCCTGTCATTTAACCAATTT